>JAJMFP010000218.1:0-72486 GCA_030574855.1 Taiozyma rabaulensis
TTGTTGAATCTGGTTCTTATCAAACGGGTGTGAAAGTTGAAAAGATTGTGGTGTTGGGTTATGAAAGCACAAACACTGCCGTTGTTAAACAAGGTGATGATGAATGGAATGCTAAGATAGAAGAAACACCATCTGGTTTCATTATCAAGAACCCTGGAGTTTTCATTTCCCAGTCTTGGACATGTACAGTTTAGTGTAACCATGGTAATTCGATACTTAACTTGAATAACTCTATGTGTAGTTCTCCGAGAGACAAATGCATCACCAACTCAGTCATTCATCGTCACTGGATAGTTCACGCTGCGTCGCAGACTGTTGTTGAGACTCATGCAATGTACCTAGTTGTGACAGTGGAACTTTTCCATCATAGCCTATCTCCATTCGGATCATCGTAGAATTTCTGACAACATTTGTCCATATGAGAGCTTTCCCGCAATCTGTGCATTTACCCTTCACGGGTATCAGATCACTATCATTGATATTGTTCTTTGTGGCTCTGGGCTTCTTGATAGGAACCACCGGCCTTTGTTTCTGAAAGTCCTTATAGAGGCAATTCAAGTGTGTCAATGAGGTGCAGCCTTCATGATAGCAGATCGATACTAGTGGAAACGAATCATCCTTGATGTAGTCGATGGCCTCTGAACATAACGGACATTGGGTTTCTCCTTCTTTGATGACATCGTTGAACTTCTCGAGGAGTTTCTCATCTTTTTCGGTCTGTTTCTTCTTGAAATCTTGTACACTGGTGAAATTCAGCTTAGCGTTCCCAGACGGTATATCATCGTACAGCACATTAGTCAGATCATTTTTCAGTATGATCCCGAACTTGTTAGCACACCATGCCTTGTACACCTCTGTATTGAACAGCTGCAACTTCAGGTTCATACGACAGAAATAGTTAGCATTGACCAATAATCTGACATTCCCAAGTTTGTGCGCTAACGATCTTCCAGCTGTCTTAGACTTTGTTATCCTCAAGTCTGGGTCGATATGTCTCGTCTGGTATGAGTGCTGCCATGCGTGTTCGAACTGACGTTGTTAGTACTTGGTCATCTCACTTTTGAATTAGTACTCACTTGTAAAGCTGCAATCTTGTTCGGAAATCCATGGACAACCATAAGCATTTCCCAAGGTCGATATCCCTTCTTCTTGGTCTTCCAAGCACCAGCAGTGAGTTCCCCATTATGTTGTCTCAGTCTCTGTAGTTTGTTAGTAGCTAACAGACAATGTGTCAGATCAAAGTACTTACTCTCACAGGGTCCGGTGTGGAGCCAATGTAGAACGAGTTTGGCTTTGGAATGGATCGGAGCAGGTAGCACGCATAGAACTTGGGCACTGAGTGCACTGCTCCTTTCCTCTTGACGCTTCTTTGTGACATTGGCTGTGAAGTTGGAAGAGGTTGTTTATGTCTGGAAAGCTGTGATGGGATTTTTTCTCTTTGCCTCCGCCAAATTGGCCACGGTAAGGCCACTATCAGAGAGCTGGATATCTCCGTGTATCTCCGGTAGTGGCATAATCTCGACTACTGCACTTATTGGCGGTATCGAGACAAACTCAGCCAGTAAACACGTGCAAATGGCAACTGAAATTCTCCTACAGTAAAAGCATATCAGATTTCTATATTAAACGTCACCTTGCACAGTAAGGAAAGCTTTATAGTCCTGAAGTGTCATGTTTCAAGACATAACTCTCTGGGATATGCCCATCTGCAAACTTGTAATAAATATCCTCTAGGAGTGGCTTCTGGGCATTGAACAGTTCAACATCACTCAGGTGTGAGATCTTTGGTCTGTCAAATGGGACGTAGTTCTCTTCTAGATCGATGATGGCAGCTTTCGCATCTGCTGGTTCGTACTGGTGGGCAATTCTTTTACCCTTCATCTTCTCCAGTCTCTCAGTGATCCAAGTTCTCTGTGTCTCAACATCTGGCAGCTTTCTAGCGTTAGACCAGACACCAGCAAGAGCAGCACCCTGTGCCTCAGCGTAGTGAACAAAGAACGGCGAAGATGGTAACCCAACATGAGCAATAGTTGGCTCACCAACCGTGAAGATAAAACGGTATAGGTTCAAAATCAAACCTCTTTGGTCACCCTGTGATTTTTCGATCGATGCTGTACCTGGAAGGTTCTGCAAGAATGGGTAATAGATGTGAAACCCAGTAGCGAAGATAACATAGTCGAGATCCTTCACCTTCTCACCATCAGCAAACGTCAACTCGTTGTTGTCAGCATCAAAGTTGGTGATGACACCATGACGGTGGATTCCCTCTTGGTGGAAGGCCTTAGCATAGTAGTTCTGAATAGATTGTGTAGGTTGTGGGGTTCTGATGGATAAGTGGACCTCACTGACAACAGGTTTCAAATACTCCAAGACACCGATAGAACTGACAGAAGTACCGACCAGCAACACTTTCTTACCACGATATGGCTCACCGGATCTAAAGGCCTTTGCATGTTGGATCACGCCCGGACGGTTAGCGTTGAACTCTGCAAGGTTTGGGATATGTGGGATGTGTGGGTATTGAAATCTCCCTGAGGCAACAACAATAGCATCGAACGTCTCCGTTGACAGTGTGGTTTTCTGGGTCTCTGGGTCCGCCACTTTGATTGTAAGCTGATACTTCCCCTTGGGATCCTTGATGATATTGTCCACAGAACTGTTGAACTGGATGTATGGTTTCAGACCATGTTTCTCCACGAAATCAAGCAGGATCTTCAAGACTTCCTTGTGTGTGATGAAAGGACTGAACTCACGCTTTGGGTAATTTCTCTTTTCCAGTGTGCTCAAAGTCATGAAATCAGGGGAGATGTTGGTGTACAGCTGTTCGTAAACCGCAGAGTTGTTCCAGCGATGCTTATCGTCCACAATCTCACTTGGCTCCCAGTACTTCTTCTTCAGCTGTTCTTGGTCCAGAAACTCCGGGTCTGTGGTGGGAGTGTAGTTCCAGGCACCACCGATTCTGGCATTCTGTTCAAAGATCTTGACCTTCTCAAAGGCAGGCTTCTCTGGTCTCTTGCCTGTGCCGATAGTGGAGTGGCCGTCTTCAGTAGTGTGGAGGAAGTCTGCCAGCGTGGACAGGCCCGAGTAGCCGGCCCCGATGATGGCGACGTTCTTGACGTGGAAGTCCTTGGTCATGGTGGGAGCTTATAGTGGTATAGTCCCAGTGAGTACTGTCATGGCTGCTGTGGATTCTGTCGCTTTTATATACAGATCAAAGAAGCCACCCTTTTTATGGATAACGATCACGAAAAAAATTATGGCACAAAGAAACAATGGCAGAGATTAAGCCCGACAAATGGTTGCAAAACCGGGAAATTTGTACTCCATGGAGGCAATCAGAGGCGCCAGTTTTCAGTGGCTTAAGCCGCAAGACTTAAAATGTCGCCTGATTGTTCAAGACAGCTTCAATTTTCAACCACAATGAGCTTATAACTCTAAAACTTGCTTTACAGTACTAAACAAGGTCAATCAGCGGGAAAATCTTACACTTTCTCAGATCTACTGAGGTTCACATGGTACAAACTATCCTCCTGGCTATCTTCTAACTTCTCTAGGTCTTTCAGTTCTCTCTTTCTAGAATAAACTCTGGCAGTGTACCAGAACAACCACGCAGCCACCAGGGCAACACAGTAGAAACTCAATGAGACTTTATAACCGAATGGGAAATTTGGAGCGTCTTTGGTCTTGTAAATAGCCAGTGGTAAGAAAGCATTAAAGGCATAGATGATAGTGTTCCCTGTCCCGATATTGATAGCTTTCAAATCAGGTTCGTCGTAATAGGTCTCTGCGAACCAAGAGATAACAATTGTCTGAGCTGAACCTGCACCTGAACCAAAGACATAGGCAAAGATCTTTGCGCCGAATGGCACGTTCCAAATAGACAAGATCGTAGTTGAAGTGATACCAATCAGCATACACACTGTCACGGGGATGACTCTGTTAGCGGTGTAATCAGATATGGCACTTAACAAGAACATACAGATGAATTGCCAACCATTTTGAGCTGTAGGAATCAAGTTGATTTGTTCCACTGAGTAGTTCTTCAAACTCTTCAAGTATAGTGCAAACCATTTAGTGTGATTTGAACCGATGACACTGATGACATAAGGACCTAAGAAGACCCATAGCTTCCAGTTGGTGTAAGCCTTTAGGAATCTCTTTGGAGTCATTGGACGTGGTTTCACACGCTTGTTTCTTTTAGCTCTGGCAAGTGCAAACTGAACATCCTTTTTGGACATCCAGTGGGCACGAGTGTTCTCTGGGAAATCTGGGATACAGTAATAACCAAGCAGCGCGATTGGGATGGAGATTATACCGTCAATAAGCATAACCCATTGCCAACCAGAATAGCCATGGACACTGTTCAAGTTCTTGTAAGCACCAGCTTGGATATAACCGGAGAACATACCGGCGACGGCAGCAGTGGCGTTCATCATGAACATCTTTTTGGCAATACCTTCAACAGAGTAGTACTCACCAATGATCATTGATAGACCTGGGAATGTACTGGCTTCCAGAGCACCCTGGGCAACACGAAGACCAAAGATGACTTGTTTAGTTTTAGCTCTTGACTGCGACATCACCATGATGGACCAGATCAGTTCACAAGATGGGATCAAGACAGAAGGACGGATGGTCTTCATTAGGGTGGTCATAAAGATGGAGAAGGACAAGTAACCGATGTTGAAATAAGTCGTTAGCAAGTTGTAATCATTAGAACCGTACATTTTCAAATCTTCTTTCATACCAGAAACATAAGCGTTGTTAACTGAGGATTGATCTAGTTCTTTGATGAACAGAGCCAAGATACCATAGAAGAAGATGAAGAAGTCAGCCTTAGCGACAAACTTCCGCTCAGAGGATGGCAGGAAGATAGGATCCCACACAAAACCAACAATCTTCTTCCAACGTGGTGCATTCTCAATCTCTAATCTTGGACCTTCTTGCTCTAGCAGATTGTCAATGGTGTATGGTTCACCGTCAAAGATGTCATCGTGAGCTGGGTTTCTGTCAACGTTGATGGTGTGGAACTTTAGCTTGGCCCAGAATGACTGCTTGGCAGAACTCTTGGACTTTGTGTCTGGCAGTGACGCGGAGGAGTTCTGGGACTGGATGCTGACCTGGACGTCGGTCTTCTCTTTCTCTGACATGGTGGTAAGGAAGGAGGTGGGAGATGGATCAATGATAGAGTAGTGTCATGGTGTGAGGAGCAGGACTTTAGTGGGTATATAACGGAGATGAAGCGCTTGATCTGTGGATTTTGCACAAAAGAGCCACTATTGTCAATCACTAACTTTTTATGTCTCATGAAGGGCTGAAAAAGCTGGAAGAGCCTTTTAACAACATGAATAGCTGGTGAGAACGGGCCAAAATATCGGATCAGAAGGGAGTTGTGGCGGCTGGCTGGTGCCTTGCCGAGTTCGTCCTATTTGTTGGGTTTTCAGGTGGTGCTTTTAGACTTTAGTTAGGTAGACTAGTGCTGTTTCTCCATGTTGATCAATTTTCGAAGAAATCCAGGAAGAAAGACGTGTATAAAGAGAGGAAAAGACTTGGTGCGTGGCAGTACTGGGATATCAACAGGAAGATCTCAATGCTTGCTTATCTCTACCTCCCAGGATCACAGCAGCACACTTCTTCCCACTCCTTCTTTCACAGAACCCGACCGTCATGCTGCCTGGTGCCTGGTTCATGTCAAATTGTGGCTGATGAGACAGTTGCTTCTCATCCACAGTCGCTGTGGCTAAACTCCGCTGCCGGAGCTGTTTCTGGGATTTTCTGGTTCGTGAATCCTATTTGCCGCTGTGAACTGCTGCTGAAAGTGGACTGAGCTGCTCTTCGTGCTGAGATAGACTGTCCCTATTGATCATGCCTACTCTAGTCAATCAATTCCACCAAAGAACCACCAAGTAGCGCCAATACTCCCCAGAAATGTGCCACACAGCGGTGCTTAGCGGCCTCAAACAAGAGATTCTGTCGGTACGAGTGCTCTGATCTTTGGAGCCAAGATGGTTCACACTGGGTACTCTTCGCTGGTCGGAGGTCGGACTGGAGTGGTCTGTCATTTGCAAGTTGCAGCCAATCTGTGCTGACTGGCGGACCTCCACACATTGGGCGCGTCCATGCAGCTGCATATCCACTAAACTGCTTCACTATACGATGTGTCAAAGGCCAATAGATTTTAGTCTGGCTCTGTGTCAACTTTGGATTTCACTGTCTTAGAAGCTACCCTGTGCTTACCAATACACACTTCTTGTGCACCACAATGGGGCCCTTTGGTGGCTCACTGTCTTCATTGTCTTCTCATTTGTGGCTTCTTGGATTGGCTTGGTCTTGGGAGATATTTGGGCTAGTTAGCACTGGAGCTAGGCTTGGAAAAGAACAGATAACATACACATGTTTGAAAGTCTTGGAATGTGTGAATGTGGTAATCAGAGCGCCATTAGTGGCTCTATGGGAGACTGGTAGGATATTGTTATAAAAGCTAGTGGTTCCTGTTGATTTCAAAAGATGGATTGATATGGTCTCCTCAAGCCCAATCATCATGACTGAGAAGACAAAAGACCAAGTTGAGGTTGCTATTGCTTCGGAAGATGACACTTCCACAGTGGAATTTGATGTTGATGCCTATAAGAAGGAGTTCCATTACGTTCCTGAATCGAAGTGGAAAGACCTGTTGATGAATGTGGAAGGTAACACTGTCAATGAGACCTTGTTCGATGATGAACCTTACAACATCGAGACCATCCTGACTTTTGAAGACCACTTACGTACAGATCCTAAGACGGCTCCATTATGGAAAAAAGTAGTTGGTTTCATTTGGGATCCTATCTTCCTGCCACCTTCTGAAAGAAAGTACATGTTGAAAGCTGATATCTTTATCTTCATATATGCCATCCTTGCCGGTTTCATCAAGTACTTGGATCAGACCAACATCAACAACGCATATGTCAGTGGTATGAAGGAAGACTTGAACATGTACGGTGCTAATGACTATAACATGTTGACTACCTCTTTCAACATTGGGTATTTGGTGTTCTCCATACCAATGGCGCTATTGATGAAGTATATCAGATTGAGTATCTTACTGCCAAGTTGTGAAGTGCTATGGACTTTCCTGGTTATGATCATGGCCGTTGCTAAAGATAAGAAGGTGATCTATGGACTGAGATTCCTCCAAGGTGTTATTGAAGCCTCTTCGTTCCCTGGTCTGACATTCATGATTGGTGAATACTACGACTCTGAGTCCCTTGGTAAGAGAATGTTCATGCTTGACGCCACTGGGTCCGTTTCCAGAATGTTTGCTGGTTATTTACAAGCAGGTGTCTATGCCACAATGAATGGGAGATACGGTCTACCTGGCTGGAAGTGGATCTTCTTAGTTGATGGGTTCATCTCCATTCCTGTTGCCTTCTTGGGGTTCTACTGTATCCCAGATTTCCCTGAAAACACTAAGGCCAAATGGATGAGTAAGAAGGACAGACAGTTTGCCTTGGCTAGATATAAGAGAAGTAAGAGAATCAAACCAAAGCCTATGAATTGGAAGAGTATTGGTTATGCTGTTTTGAGTTGGAAATTGTGGTTGTTTGTGTTCGCATACGTTACTGGTATCCTAGGTCTGAACAGTACTTCATACTTCCCATTGTTCTTGAAATCACTGGGCAGATACTCTGTTGAACAGATCAATGTCATCCCAACTGCTGGTTATGCCTGGCAATTCGTCTCCATGTTGATATTCAGTGCGTTTAGCGACTATACCCAGAATCGTGTTGCTTGGATCACCGTTAACGAAGTCATTGGGTTCACCAGTTGTTTACTTTTGGCTATTTGGAACATCCCTTTCACTGCAAAGATATTCGCCTTCATCTTCGGGTATGGAACACTATCTGCCCAAACATTGGTCATGTCCTGGTTTGCAGAAATCTTCTATGATGAGCCTGATATCAAGGCTTTGAACATTGGGTTTGGGAACACAATCGTCTATTCTTTCAATGCCTTCTTGCCTCTGAAGATATATCAGCAAACAGACGGGCCACGTTATAAAGTAGGCTACAGGGTCTCCATGAGTTTCTACATTGTTGGCTTTTTCGCTGCCTGGTTGTACTGGTTTGTCACTAAGAGATATGTGAGAAATCGTGCTAAAAGGCAGGCTGAGGCTAAATTGGGGCCTACTACTTATGAAAATGGTTCCAAAGAGGATATACTTGCTTAAGGCGAATACATGGTCTGAGAGGTGAGACAGCTGTGTAGAACTTCCACGGTATTACCATCAGTTGGGTGTTTGTAGTCACATACATTACATCATCGCAGAAGCTCCACTCAAACTCATCACGAACAATTGGGTGAACGGTCTACGTGCAGGAGATCTAAGGCACAGCGAACGGTAGACCCTGAAAGTCTTGCCGGAGTAATTGGACATTCTCTGGAAACTGTAGCACCCAGAACCAGCCTATGAGCTGCGGTGCTTTCTTCAAAGCTCAGCTGGCTGCTGGTGTTTTGGCAAAGGCCCATGTCGCATGTGCTCAATTTAGGCTTTTTCACAACCGCTGATTGGCTGTTTATTTGTCCAAACGGGTCTTTTTAGTATCTGCGAAAATCTTTGTGCAGACAATTGCATGCAACACACCAAAAAAACACCCGAATTTTTTAGCGTCTCAACTAGGCTGGGGACCAGTTTTGTAGGCAGAGATTTGCTGGATGGTGGGAAAGCTAGAAGGATGTGTCTGCCTGGGGTTTCAACTCTAGGCAGAGATTGAGAAATCCTAGCACAATCATGATCAATTGGTGCCTGTTTCTCCTCCAACTTGGAGGACAAGTAGCTCTGGTATTGGAGAGGAGGCTTCCCTCTTCTCTTCTCGTTAGAACAAGTTTGTCTAGTAGCAGTGAGCTTTTCTGGCTGGCTTTCTGGCGTGTTGTGCGAGGTTGTACAAAAAATAAGATGCTGGACATACTTCAAAGTTCACAACCGGACAAATAAGGGCCTTGCAGGCTTTCGGTGGGAAAATAAGCGTACATTGAAGAGCCATCACGGTTTCCCAGAGGCTAGCGAGAACTCTCCAGTAGGCACAGAGCTGTACCTCATCACCTCCTCGAACACCCTTACACTCTGTCACTGTCAATTGCTCGTCTTCTTGTCTCTTCCCTGGCTCCTCCCCCAAAGTTGGGCTGACATCTGTCCAGTCCGCCTGCCTGCATGAAAACAAGCTTTTTCCTCTTTTCCTCCGTTTGTTTTCACGCCTGCATACAGCCAAACACCCAAGAGTCCAAGACTTTCCACAAAAATAAGCTTAAATTATGTGCACCTACCAGGTTTTGAATAAAAAACTTGCAGAATCTGCGTAATCGATTTGATCAATCAGAGACAAGATGTCCCGGGTCCTGAAAATGTCCGGAAAAACCTAGTCCCATTTGTCAACGCCAGACCGTTAGTCCCAAATGCCTAGTATTTTTTCTCTTGGTACCTGTTGGAAGTACATGAATAGCTTATCCATACGCCAACTCTGGATGTATATATATAATGATCACCCCTGTTTCATCTCTCTCGTCCCTTCTAGTAGTTCTTCTTCTTTCTCAGCTTTCAAAGTCCAGCTTTCAGGTTTTTTAGCACAGAAAATCGATCAAAGATGACTCAAAAAGTCTTTCATGTTCCAACGTTCTTCGTTGTCTTCAGAGAAACTTTGGAAGCTGCCATCGTCGTCTCAGTCCTGCTGTCCTTCATTAAGCAATCACTAGGTAGGAATGACCCAGCTCTACACAAGAAGCTAGTGAGACAAGTTTGGCTTGGTGCCGCTGTTGGCCTGTTCATCTGTTTAGCCATCGGTGCTGGTTTCATTGGCGCTTACTACAGCTTGCAAAAGGATCTAATGGGTAACTCTGAAGATGTCTGGGAAGGTGTCTTCTGTTTAATCGCTGCTGTCATGATCTCAGTTATGGGTATTGCCATGTTGAGAATTAACAAGATGCAAGCTAAATGGAGAGTCAAGATCGCTAGATCTTTGATTGAAGCTCCAGCTAACAAGAAAGACCGTTTCAAAATCGGTTACTTGACTAAGAAATACGCTATGTTCCTACTGCCATTCGTCACTGTCTTGAGAGAAGGTCTAGAAGCTGTTGTCTTTGTCGCTGGTACCTCTGCTGCCATTGGTCCAGCTGCTGATGTTCCAGGTGCTATCCAGCCAGAACCTGCCAAATCATACCCACTACCAGTCGTCTGTGGTTTACTAGCCGGTGGTCTAATCGGTGTCTTCCTATACAAAGGTGTTTCATATGCCTCTTTACAAATCTTCCTAATCATCTCCACTTGTATCCTATACTTGATTGCTGCTGGTCTATTCTCAAGGGGGGTTTGGTACTTTGAAACCAACACTTTCAACAAAGCTGCTGGTGGTGATGCCTCTGAATCTGGTTCTGGTAACGGTTCTTACGATGTCACTAAGGCAGTTTACCACGTTAACTGTTGTAATCCAGAGACTGATAACGGTTGGGATATCTTCAATGCTCTACTAGGGTGGCAAAATACTGGTTACATCGGTTCAATCTTGGCTTACAACTTGTACTGGTTAACCTTGATCGTCGTCTTAGGTTTGATGTTATTCGAAGAAAGAACGGGTCACTTGCCTTTCTGTAAGACGTTGACTCTAGGCCAACTAAACCCAGTCTACTGGCTGAAGAACAAGAAGAAAGATGAATTGACTGATGCCCAAAAAGAAGAACTGTTCGAAAAGGCTAAGGACATCAAGTTCAACGAAGCTGGTGAAATTTACAACTCCAAAGAAGCTGCTCCAGTCACTGCTGAAGCTGCCAAATAGAGAGTGATAAAGCAAAACTGTATATGGGCTCTTTGAATATGGCAATACTTTCAATAAACTAATAGTAATACTATTAGAGACCTAATCAAGTAAAACTTTCACTGTAATGGGTGCGGTGACCAGATTAGTATGGATGTGACCCTATCCAATCCTTCACTAAGCCGTTAAGACTAGTTTTTTGTTGGTTTCGATAGAGTGTAGTATCTAGTAATCCTTAGAGTCATGACTAGAGTATCCATAACCTCAAACAGGAGCTGAATTTGCCGTTACAGCATGACACGTCAAAGCTCTATACATGGTTGGCATTTTGCTAAGGGACACATAACCAAGCTTTTTGCACAATAGGGCCAAGAGGCCGATCAGAGTGACACCAACACCGATGATAAGAAGATGTGGAGGCTGTTGAGGTACGCCACTATCGCTTTCCTTCCACTGCGAGGGCCTTGTGTGGTAGAAAACGCTCGCCGCTCTTTCTAGTTTTCAGGAAAGGTAAACACAGCTGCAAGGGCTCATTTGTCCGGAGACTAGAAATTTTCTAGACCCGTCCCACATCTGATACCAAAAATCCCGCTTTTGTATGGGATGAGGACAAACGTTTACAAAATAAGGCCCGATTCTTTGGGACTGTCCGAGGAACTGGGGACTAGAAACTACGAATGAAGTTCTTGTTGGCACCTAGAGAGTGTAGAGTTGCCCCTTTGGCTCTGAAAAAAGCACAGTACATGAACAACACACTGGCTCTACCATATCTTGATTTCAGCCCACTCCTCCATTCAAAACTCAACACAAAAACCAGGAGTCCCGACTTCTCAAATATGTCCGAGACTTAGAGTTTAGGCCGGTGTCCCAACGTTCAGAAGCTTATGCATGCTGCATAATCAGATTGAACTGACAAAAAATTTTCCTGCCCATATATAAATATCATCCCCATCCCCCGTCCCCTGGGCAGCTTTTGGCTTGTTTACAGAACCAACTTCACAACAACTTCCACAATGGCCAGTAGTTCAAAGGTTTTCAACGTTGCTGTGTTCTTCGTTGTCTTGAGAGAATGTTTGGAAGCTGTTATCATCATTTCAGTCTTGCTTTCCTTCTTAAAACAATCCATTGGTGACAATGATCAGGCTCTATACAAGAAATTGAGACTGCAAGTGTGGTTAGGTGCCTTCACTGGTATCTTCATCTGTTTGGTCATCGGTGGTGGTTTCATCGGTGCTTACTACAGTCTACAAAACGATATCTTTGGTAACGCTGAAGATTTATGGGAAGGTGTCTTCTGTATGATTGCAACTGTTATGATTTCCTTCATGGGTATTGCCATGTTAAGAATCAACAAGATGCAAGCCAAATGGAGATTGAAGATTGCCAGATCCTTAGTTGCATCCCCAGCCAAGAAATCTGACCGTTTCAAATTAGGTTACTTGACCAGAAAATACGCCATGTTCTTATTACCAGCCGTCACCACTTTGAGAGAAGGTTTAGAAGCTGTTGTCTTCGTTGCCGGTGCTGGTGTCACCACTAGTGGTTCCAAGGCTACCTCATACCCATTACCAGTCGTTGTTGGTTTAATTGCTGGTTCCCTAGCCGGTGTCTTGCTATACTACGGTGTCTCATACTCCTCCATGCAAATCTTCTTGATCATCTCCACCTGTATCCTATACTTGATTGCTGCTGGTTTGTTCTCCAGAGGTGTCTGGTACTTTGAAAACTACGTCTTCAACAAGAAGACCGGTGGTGATGCCTCAGAATCTGGTGATGGTAACGGTTCTTACGATGTTACCAAAGCTGTCTACCACGTTAACTGTTGTAACCCAGAATTGGACAACGGTTGGGATATCTTCAACGCCTTACTGGGCTGGCAAAACACTGGTTACATTGGTTCCGTCTTAGCTTACAACTTATACTGGTTAGCTTTGATTGTTGTTGTTGGTTTGATGTTGTTCGAAGAAAAGAACGGTCACTTACCATTCACCAAAGGTTTAACTCTAGCTAAATTGAACCCAATGTACTACATCAAGAACAAGAAGAAGAACGAATTGACCGAAGAAGAAAGAGAAAAGATTTTCGCCCAAGCTCAACACATCAAATTCAACCAAGATGGTGAAATTGCTGAAGAAACCGTTGCTCAAGAAACTGTTGAAAAGGAAGCTGAAACCGTTAGGGCTACTAACTAGATTCAGTCTGCCTCTTTCGACTTTCTACATTCTACAATCCTATAATGATCTAATTCCCTTCTATTGAAGTCATACAGTTCTTTTGTATATCCACTAATGACTTGAATTAATACTAATATTTGAAATATAGAACAATAGCTGGTAGATCAATTAGTGCTCTCTATCCAATGGATCGATTTTGAAGATCTTGTCAGGATTCAAGATTCTCAAAGGATCCAAACTCAACTTCACTTTTCTCATGACATCAATGGTATCAACACCTAGTTCTTGTAGTAGGTGGTGTCTCTTTGAGTAACCAATCCCGTGTTCACCAGAACAGGTCCCTTCGTAGTTCAAGCTTCTCGTGACCATTCTATCAGCCAATTCAGTGGCGACCTTGGTATCCTTTTCATCATACATGACCAAACAATGGAAGTTACCATCACCAACGTGACCCACAATTGTAGTGTAAAGGCCTGACTTTTTTGTATCCTCCACAGTTTCTTCGATCATACGTGACAGGTTTGAAATTGGAACTGCAACATCGGTGGACCAGATCTTGACGTCTTTGGAGATTTGGGAACGGCCATAATCGATAGAAGCCCAGAAGATACTCTTTCTTGCACTCCATAGTTCAGCCTGCTCAGTTTCATTCTTTGCAAATTGGAAGTTTTGACATTTGTTAGCTTTAGTTATGCTTTTGACTTCATTGATTGTTTCTTTAAAGATCTTGTAGTTGTTGTTACCTAACTTGAAGAACAATGTAGGTTTTTCCTCCCATTTCTTAGACGTTTGGCCTGAGTAGTTGATACAACTCATCATTCTCTCGTCTAGTAACTCAACAGCATTAGGTTGGATACCGTTCTGAGTCAGTTGAGTAACAGAATCAGTGGCATCAACAATTGAGTTGAAAGTAGCAACAGCAACGGTCTCATACTTAGGCTTGATGTGTAATTTCAAAGTAGCTTCAGTGATGATCCCCAATGTACCTTCACTCCCAATGAATAACGATGTCAAATTGTAGCCATTCGAACTCTTCTTCGGTCTTCTTTTAGTCTTGATAACAGACCCATCAGCTAGAACCACGGTCAAGTTGACAACGTTTTCCTTCATGGTACCGTATCTAGAGGCGTTTGTACCTGAGCACGAAGTGGCAATGGACCCACCAATCTGAGCACCTGGACCAGGGTCAGGACCGAACAATAACCCATCGCCAGCGACAGCTTCGTTGATTTCTTGCCATGTAACACCAGCTTGAACAGTAATGTCCAGATCTTTCTGGTTGATACGGACGATCTTGTTCAGACGTGACACATCAACCATGATACAGTTACGCGTGGAGATGTATTGGCCCTCAATGGAGGTACCACCACCGTATGGAAGCACTGGGATCTTGTAATCATGAGCGATCTTCAAGACTTCGGAGACTTCTTCAGTGTTGGCTGGGTACACGATCAGTTTTGGTCTTTGGTCGTCCTTTGGAGGATGCAGGGTGTAGTTGTTTGTGGAGTGTGCGTCCAGTTCGTTCTTAGCCTCGGTGGTGTTGTCCTTGCCCACTATGGCATAGATCCTCTCCTTGGCCAGGTCGAAGTCCCATTTAGAGCCATAAGTCGGTGATGGAATGTCGTTCAAGGATGTTTTGGAGGAGTGTGGGAAAAGGAACTCAGGAGGATCAGATAGAGTTCTGTTCATGGCGAGGTAGAACCCAGTAAGACCACCAGCCAGCACACCGGCAGCGATTCTGATCTTGACCCCAGTGGAGTTGGCACTCGAGCTCCTGGTGGACTTGGCTGATTTTGGCGGCGTTGTCTTGGTGGAAGCCCTTCTGAGTGGCTGTGTGGGGAATTGGGGTCTCCCCAGTTGCCTTGATAGCCTTGTGAACTGCTTCATGGTGAAGATTTATGTGAATTGAAGGAGCTTTTGTCTGTAGAAATGTCGAAGTGTTGATTCTATAGTATCCTGGGGAACTTTGAAAAACTCAGCGTATTACCGGGCATAGATAAGTAAGCTGTGGATATGTGATACTCGGGATTCTGTGGGCTTTAACCCATAAAAACGAGAGGTATTATCCTCGGTATTAACCCACTGGCATCCTTGGTACCTTCGTAGGTCCCTTTCTCTCTACAAATCACTTCTCAACTCTCTAATTTAACCATTAATCATAAATGTACACACTTTTGACTCATCATTTCTTGACATAGTTCAGGGCAAAGTCTACAGCAGCCTTGTAACCGTAGATTGGGCCCAGTCCACTGACGACAGCGACGGCCTTGTCAGCAAGGAAGCTCTTGTGTCTGAACTCCTCTCTTGCATGGACGTTGGTGATGTGAAGTTCGATGAATGGGATGTCGACACCCAAAAGAGCGTCTCTGATGGCCACAGAGGTGTGTGTGTAGGCACCGGCGTTGATCACGATGAAGTCAATACCCTGGGATCTGGCCTCGTGGATTCTGTCGACGATGGAGCCCTCGTGGTTGTTCTGGAAGGCGAAGAACTCGGCATTCGCATCGAAGGCCTTGACTTGGTTCAAAGCGTTGGTTTCAATGTCCTTCAGCGAGGTTGTGCCGTATTTCTCTGGTTCTCTGGTGCCCAGCAGGTTCAGGTTTGGACCGTGGATAAGGAGGATCTTCTTAGGCATTGTGAGTGTAGATTATGGAGGATTGGCTGATACTAGCTGTGGTTGGTAAAACTGATGATGTTAATTTTTCGGCTTTCGGGTTTCTACTGTCTACACCGATTCGTAAGAACTTGTGTCATTTAAACGGCCCCAGAGTCCCTGGAACTGGTTCTACTCAGCAGTCTCACTTCTTTGCTGGCATTGCGGTTCTTGACAAGGTACCAGAACACCCAACTCAGAACAAAGCCTAGTGCGTAGAACATCATGCTGACTTTATACCCAATTGGAAACTTTGGAGCGTCTTCTGTCTTGAAGATAGCTAATGGTAAGAACGCAGTGAATGCATATGTGACAGCATTACCATACCCAATGTGAATCCCCTTGATGTCAGCATCGTCGTAAAACGTTTCAGCGAACCAGGTCATGAAGATAGTCTGGGCTGGTAATGCACCATAGCCTAACAAGAATGCAAACATCAAGACTCCAAATGGCAGGGCCCAGATTGATAGTAATAAGCAGCTGATGAACCCAATAAGCTCTGATATGGATATCCAAAGAATTCTGTTCCCCGTGTAGTCACTCGCAGCTGAGAATATCAACATTGACACAAACTGCCATAGGAAACCAAAAGTCGGGATTATGTTGATCATCTCCACGGAGTACTTCTTCAACGATTTCAAGTACAATGAGAAGTAACCCGTACTGTTGAGACCCATCACACCAACAACATACGTGACCACAAACATCCACAATTTCCAGCTCATGGATGCACGGACGAAAGACTTCACAGTCATTGGTTCAGGTTTCACTTTCTTACTAGCACGATATCTAGCCACAGCGAACTGTCTGTCTTTCTTTGTCATCCAAGGTGCCTTTGAGTTTGTAGGGAAGTCTGGAATGGCATAGAACCCAAACAGAGCTATCGGTAACGAAATGACACCATCAATGATAAAGATCCATTTCCAACCTGGAATTCCATGAACACCATTCATTGTAGAATAAATACCAGCTTGTAAATAACCAGCGAACATCTTCGCCACTGAGCTTGTAGCATCAAGCATGAAGATTCTCTTCCCCAAACTTTCTCTTTGATAATACTCAGAGATCATCAATGTCAAGCCCGGAAACGAACTAGCTTCGATAATACCCTGTGCAAACCTTAGCCAATAAATCGTCTGTTTATCCTTTGCAAACACCATCGACATGACGAGCATAGTCCAGATGACTTCGCAAGTGGGCAATAAGATACTCAATCTTACAGACTTCATTAGCACGGACATAGGGATGCTCAATGCCAGATATCCAACATTGAAATAGGTGATGATCAGGTTGTAGTCATTAGCACCAGTCATTTCCAGATCCTCTTTCATTCCGCTCACATAACTATTCAGCACTGACGTTTGATCCAAGTACTTAATGAAACAGGCCAGTATGGAGTAGAAGAAGATGAAGAAGTCCATTTTCAGCATGAATTTCTGCTCACTTGGTGGTAGCAGAATAGGATCCCATATGAATGAAACATACCGTTTCCAGCGTGGAAGGGTCTTTGGTATCAAGTGGTCCTCGTACGTGAGCACTGTGTCAATATTGTATGGCTCATTGTCAAATAAAGTGGAGTTCTCAGGATGACCAGAGACGTTCAGGAAGAAGTCTGCCCATTTCGAAGTTGGTTCATAATGGTATTGGGTCTTGTAATCGTCATCGAAGCTTGGTGCGTCCAGCACCTCCACAGTCTCCACTGGTTTGTTCATAGTTCTCTAGCCCAATTCAACTAGTAAGGAGAGGTAGGAGTCCAATTCATGGTCATCTTGATCTTTTTCAAAATTTCTTGCATGCCATTGGGTTGATCTATAAGATCAGCGTAACCTTAGAGGTCTTTCCAAAAGTACCGTCTATTGCCATGGTAAAAGCGGGCCTCTTTGCCTTGTAATTTACAGCAATGATGACCGTCTGGGCCCATGTGTTGCATGGAGACCTCCCTGTGATTGGTCTGAGAGCTTGTTGAGTCTCGATCAACAGTTGATCTGGTCTCTAACTCCTCAACACTGGACACAAATGCCCTAAAAGTTCACAACGTCTCAGAGCGTCCTTTGTTAGTGCATCTTCCTGTGGGTTCATGCTCATGTGTCTAATCAAGGGGCAGCTTCCGTGTGCTGCTGGCCAATCAGAGCGTGTATAAGTCCTGCTTACTTTTCTTGTCAAAACTCAAAAGCCCTATAAATTTTCAGCTTTTCCAATTCTCTATGTAGATCGGATCGGAGATCATGCGTTATATAAGCGTAGTTGAACTTAGGCAGCACTTTCGTACGAACCGGCCCGTTAATTGGCTACAGTGGTGACTCCATTGTAGTGCCTAACTTGTGTCAGATGTGATTATGCATTAAAACCTGTCAGGAAACCCATTTTTGAAAGCAGACCGCAGCGTGGTCTTGTCCAGGTATAATTGGTGCTTTCTATTGGTGAGCAGTTTTTGGTAATACTGTAATGTGTAGTTCAGCTTGTTAGCTACTTCTTCATTGGCGTAGTTCTTGTCAAATGTCTTGAAGAACTCAGTGAGGATCTGGTTGAGTTTGAAAATGATCATTTCATTGGCCAATTTCTTCTCATAGGCTTCAAATTCTTCTGTTCTCTTATCCTCGATTCGTTGACGGGTCTGTTCTAATTCCTTGAATTTGGTCTGTTCTGATTGAAACTTGCGTTCCTGGATCAATGGTATCAATTTATCAATGTTTTCAGAGTACTCATCGTTGACGATAGCGATCTGACTGTTGTATTTCCTCTGCCTTCTCAGCAGCTCTTTCAGTCTTTTGTTCTGGTCCAGCAGAAGATTCTTCTGATACTCCACAGATGTGACGTCAACGCTATCAGTAGGTTCTTCAGTAGGTTCCAGATCTTTATACCGTCTCAAGAAGTTCTCCAAATGTGTGATCGTGGTTGAATAATCAGGTTTATCACCGTTCAATGTCCTTATGATATCATCGACTTGATTCACGATCTTGTTCTTGTAATCGTTGTTCTGTCTCGACACTTCGTCCAATTCATCAACAACCTTCTGTAATTGTCCCACATTTTCAGACTGTTGGATTTGTGAAGTGGCCATTGTGAGTCTAAGGAGATCAAATCTCTGTGGAATGTGTCAAATCTGTGTGTTTTGGAGAAGTTGGGTTCTAGATTTTTGACATTTTGATGTCCCAATGCGGAAGTCGAGGGTTCGGAAATCGGATACTTCACGTGACGGTGATCTGATTCCTTGATTTACAGCCATTGTGCGTCAATTCAGGTCGTGTGGTCGGCTCAGGTCTGATAAGGTACTATAACTCAGTGCATTGGGAGCTTTCGATACACAATTGATCCAGATTTAATTGTTGTACAAGACCCCTGAAATGTCCCATTATCCATATCTCGCCTATGAGAAGACTTGACAGTTTTGACACCGAAAAAAAAGTTGACTGCACAAAGATGAACAACTGATCTTTACTGGTACAAACGCATAACCTGTCCATTCAGAGCCCCTGACAGCGATTGAGACTTTTCTTCTGATATTTCATATTCCTCTCCCTACATCTACCCACTTCCCACAGCCTCATTGCGGACAATTTCTACCTAAACAACCCACATTTCCCCTGCATAATGTCCCATTCATCACCTTCAGACTCTACGCCCACAAGACGAAGACGCTCGTCAGTGTACAACTCTTTCCAAGACATGCTACATGCTGGTGGCAGGAACTCCATCACGAACTTTGCTTCTTCTTACTCACGTTCCACAAACTTTATCAGTGCAGACTTTGATGTCCAGCCTAGACCCAAGACGATGAGCTTCGGTAACACATACACTGAACACACAGCCCTATTGAACGATCAGTTACCAAGTCCCTACACACAGCATCACTATCACCCTTCTGGGCTTGAAAGTGCAGTCGAAGACGAGTTTGATGAGAACAGAAGCATACGATCAAGCGTATTGAAAGATACCGGGAATAGTACGGCTTATCAAACAATCTTCAATGGTATCAACACCTTGATCGGGATAGGGATTTTGTCACTTCCATTAGCATTACACTACTCAGGTTGGATCTTGGGTAGTATTATATTAGCATCCTGTGCATTGAGTACGCAGTATACGGCAAAGCTGCTGTCCAAATGTTTACAGAAGAGCGAAGACTTGAAAACTTACGGTGATATTGCCCAGTTCAGTTATGGTAACGTTGCCCATGTCATTGTGGTTTGCACTTTCACTGTTGATTTGTTGAGTGCTGGTATCTCCATGATTATCATCTTTGCTGATTCATTCAATGCCTTGACAGGTATTGATAAGTTTATCTTCAAGTCTATCATTTCTGTGACCTTTTTCATCTTGAGTTTTGTGAGATTAGATATTCTGTCGAACTTGAGTTTGATCGGTATCATCTGTACCTCAATGATTGTTGTTTTGGTCTTTATATGTGGTTTCATCAAACAGACTGCTCCAGGTTCACTAATTGACATATCACCAACTGAGCTATGGCCATCAAGTCTGCTGAGACTATGCTTGAGTATTGGTATATTTATGTCACCATTTGGTGGTCATGCTATCTTCCCAGAGTTATACAGAGACATGAAACATCCTTACAAGTACAACAAATCATGCACCACCATCTTTTCATTCACTTGGTTTGTTGATTTCTTGATGGCAAGTTTAGGGTATTTGATGTTTGGTACCAACATCAGTGATCAAGTCACGAAATCAATCATGACCACTGAAGGGTTTCCTAACTGGGTTAAAGTGTTTATTTGTGCCCTGATGGGGATCCTGCCTATTTCAAAGGGCCCATTGATCACAAGACCAATCATCAGCATGGTTGACCAGTTAACTTTGGAAAAGAGGGTCGCCAAGGACGAAAACAAGACTGAGTTCATCATCAAGTTCATCAACAGACTGGTCATCATTGCCGTCTTCTTCATCACGTCCTTGATCTTCACTGATTTCGGTAGAATCATTTCATTCTTGGGCAGTGCCATCTGCCTGGCCATCTGTGTGATTTACCCTCTGGCCTTCTACTTGAGACTGCACTACACCGAGCTTTCCACTTTGTCAAAAGCCCTCCATTACGCCGGTATCGCTGTCGCCACTGTGTTGGCTGTCATTGGCACTGTCGCCGTCATCATCGCATAGAGTGCTCTTATCAAGATCGCGCTCCCAATCCGGTAATAGCTCCTAATATAAAGTTCTTGAACTGGATTTTTTTCCTGGAAGCTGTCCTCTTCCACTTCGTATTGGCACTTGAATCCGGTGGCAACTGCACAAATGTTGGAACATGACACCTTAATTGCTGAGCAAAGTGGTGTCGCCACTGTCTGGTATGTTTCCCCTGTCTTTTGCATTAGCCGCCCAGGGTTTCCACTAACTAGGCCCGATACAGGCTAATCTCCACGCTAGGCAGCAAATCGAGCTACAAGAGAATCACCAAGAAGGACATCCAGCAGGTGTCCATCCCAGAGACTTGTGATGTCATCAAGAACCCGCCAAAGCCAATTGCATTGAGATTGACCTCCAGCTTGTTGTACGGTGTGGCCTTGGTCTACAAGCAGAAGACAGAATACTTGAACAATGACACGGTGAGCATCAAGTCACGGATCCAACGTGATCTATACACCAATCCTAATGCTGATAGGCTATTGATGAAGACCAACAACAACATCTTGAAGAGCAAGTCTGCCAACAGTTCCAACCAACAGGTGTTTTTGAATGATGATCCGTTGTTTGACGTGAATGCTCTATTGCCACCTATCTCCGGCTTGGACTTCTTACAATTAGATACTGCTACTCAAACTGCTGAAACCTCCAGAAGAGACAAGATCAGAGAGGCTGATTTGGCTAATAACACTGCTTCGTTTGCCTTATCTTCGGTGTCAAAGTCTACAGATGAATCCTCTTTGTTTACTAGAAACATTGGTGCTGATGATTTGGATAACAACAATCCTGAATTTGCATTCGATGACAATGGTCTATTGTTGGAGTTGCCAGATGAGACGATTGGTCTTGGCCATGAACCAACAATTGATGAAGCTGTACAAGGTGGTGAAATTGATCTTGGGTTTGACTATGATTTCGGTGATATGGAACCACAACCTCAACAATTGGACCCTGTGATTGAACCTCAGGCTGAAGGTACACCGTTAGTCGAAAAGGCTGCTGCTACTCCTACAGCTATTGTTACTCCACCTACTAAGACTAAGAAGACCAAGGGTAAGAAGAGATCAAGAAATACTGTCACTGATGTCATCATTGATGATCATATCAGCTTGAACACAGATGATTTGAGAAACTTTAGAGATAACTATGTTGAAAACATGGAGAAGAGGGCTGTGAAGAAAATCAAGAAACAATCGCCATTAGAACTTGTCAAAGAATCAATTGCTGAGAATACATTCCTACCTCAATTCCAAGTCACCACTTCAAAACCATCAGAACATCGTGGGAGATCCCGTCATCGTGAATTTGAAGAAGTAGATGGTGATGATTTCATTGATGGGTTAATGAGAAATCGTCGTTCTAGCAGTTCTATTGAAATCAGAAGAAACACATCGGCTTCAAGACGTGATTCAAGAGCTTCCATCTCAGGTGTTGATTTGCCATTGGGCGATAACACAGAAGTTGACCAAGGGTTTGACTATGACTTTGGTGATGCTCCAGGCCCAGATTTCTTCCCAGATACAACTGAACAAGAAGGCTCCTCCAAGAAACATCGTTCAAGTTCAAGTGTTAGAAGATTCCAGACCGTTGATGAGAACAATGAGATCAATGAGTTTGATTTCGATTTCCATATTGATCCAGTTCGCTATAGTGACAGACCTGCTACCCCATCACAGTTTGTTAGATCGAGTCAAATTGAAAGTGAAGATGATTCAGAAGTTGCGAGAAAGAGTTTCAAGTTCTTGAAGTTTATCGAGACTAGATGTGACGAGATAGGTAATGATACAATCAAGTTCTCAACTTTATTGGAAGATCAAACTGATAGAAAGAGTATTGTGGTGAAATCATTCTATGAAGTTTTGCAATTAGCCACATTGAACCAAATTGGTATCATCTCCAAGAAGAAAGTCACAGGTGAGATTCAAACAGCTAACGATTTCGCAATCAGATTAGTCTAATATGTGTATAGCTACAAATGCAAAAATTTCATAAAGGAAATAATACAAATATTAAAAAAGTGGACGCAATCTCCTAATGATTGTCAGATAGTCTTAAAAAAACACAACGTAATGACAGTGAACAAAAAAAGCTTTGATAAAATGAATTGAGAACTGAATACCAGATTTGTCCCATCTAAGCTATCTAAGCTTTGGCTTCATCGTGTTCAGCCCATTCAGCTTCGGCATCGGCTTGTTCTTCTTCATCGTAAACGTCTTCAGCGGTTTGATGTAATGACAAGGCTGGTTTGACGGCAGCTTGATCCAAAGTCCAGGCAGCAAGGGCGTTTTCGGCATCAATGATGATTTGCTTGGAGGCTTCGTAACCGTCGTAGGCAGGTCTGGTTTCACCTGGGGTGACTGGCGCATCGTCTAACAATTCTAGCAAGGCCTTACCGTAACCGGCAATCAAGGCGAATTTTTCAGCCAATTCTCTGGTGGCGTCGAATTGGTAGTTGAAACCAGCTTTCAACTTCTCTCTGGTGATGTTGGACAATTGGGCTTCAGCAACTAGGGATTCGGCTTCGGCACGGACCAATTCTTGTTCCAAGACTGGGATCTTTGGGGATTGTGGGTCCTTGTACTTCAAGTGAGCAATTTCATCAGTGATCTTTTGCTTACGGTCACGGGATGGTTGGACAGAACCTTCAATGTCTCTGATGGTCTTCAAGGTGATTCTGTATTGGTCGTACTTGTCAATGAATTGATCTTCCAATTCACCAATTTCGTAAATTAAGACACCTAGCTTGTCAGTGACGTCTGAAACATCGTCGTCGTTATCTTCACCCCAGGCGGACAATTGCTTAGCAACTTCTCTGCGCTCTCTGGCAACCAATTCAATGGATCTTAGGACGTTCTTTTCCAACTTGATCAAGGCAGATAGCTTTCTGGCCAGTTCAGGACCAAAGTTACCAGCAGCGTTCTTTCTGAAGGTGGAAGCGATACCGGCCTTCCCAAAGAACTTGGATCTGGTGGTGGAGGCAGGAGGAGGAGGGGATTGTAGCTGGGAGGCTGTTGGGGCCCTGGAGTTTCTTAAAGAATAAGTTCTATGCATTGCAATTGAGTTATGTCTTGTGGGTGGTGTCGAGGAATCCTTGTCGAAAAAGCTGGAAAGGAGACCTTTTTATAATTTCTCCCTGAATTGCTGTATCGAAACTTGCCAATGATGAAATTTCCGCGGCGCCTACCGTTTGTGGCCCAATGCGGCCAAAATTGTGTATGGGGGCTGTGTTTTCGGCAATATTCGCGGGCATTACGTAATTCTGGCGGCGAGTTTCTGCAGGTGTCGTTCTAGAAGGCCTCGGGAAGCTTCGGTGGGTCTGGCGCCTGTGCGGGCCTCTGGCGGCGTGTGTGGTGGCTCTGGGAGTGTTCTGAGCCGGTATTCGTGCTCTGCGTGGTCTGTTGCACCTGTACACGCTTTTCCAGTGCCCAGTTCCGCCGCTTTTCTCACTTTTCACAACACCCGCTCCGAATGTTGCTAAGCAAGTGATGCCAGAACGTTCCACCTTCCAGAACTCTGAGCCCGTCGCCATTCCACAGCACTAGCCAGTTATTGCACTGGATCTACGGTCAGCAGCGCTCCAGGCTGGGTGATCTCTGTCTTTACACGTCAATTGGCGTCTTTGTTCGCCTCCAGGAATCAGCCATGTACGCTCATGTCCTTTGCTGTCTCATCTTGTAATCGGGAAACCTAGACGAACAATGCGAATTTTCGCCAAACGCGTGTGCTATACGGGCCCTGATTGGGGCAGCATCGGCCGAGCTTTGCAGCTTGGAACACGACCCAGCTTGGTAGGGGTACTTCATCGTTCTGATTTCTGATTCCTAGTGATTGCTGGCTCGGTTATGACGGTCAACCCACCGGCTAGGCAAACCTGCCATCTCCAACTACGAAGCTTACGACCTCTACAAACCTTACTCCACCTGATCTATGACGTATCTGTGTTTTTCACGGATCAAACAAATCACAATCAGCCAAATTATTCCGCAACACTGTTTTCTGCCATCTGATCTCGGGTATATGTACAATGAAGTAATCCTGGCGATTTCAAGCCCCAAATGAGATACATCATACATGATTTAGTTCACCTGTCACGCTATACCACCTGTTTGCAATGATATCACCGGGCCTTTAAAGTTTTCAGCCCGGTACGGCCTACGTTTATCTTTCTTTCAACATCAAACATAAGTTCCACTATACAGGTGAATTCACAACTGAGATCCAGCTCAGTAGGCGTATCTGAACTCTGGGTTTTGATGATCTGTCAAATCAGCAAACTCCTGGTTCTTGATAACAGTGTACGCATCACCTAATTCAGCCTTCTTCTTATCTCTTCTCTTGTTTTCTCTGATGTTCAAGAAGCCCATCGTGGCAACTAAGATCATAGCTAAGCAGTAACAAGCCACCACGGCAGCTTTGGCATTGTTATAGTCTGGAGCATCTGAAGAACGGAAAGTTTGAGGACCGATGATGTTACCTGCTGAATAGCCGATCAAAGTGATAGCATTGGCTGCTAGTTTCTTCGTATGACCTGCAGTGTTTGAAGCGACACATGAGGTGACAATGACAATACCAACTGGAGCGGAACCGCATAACCAATACCCGATGAGAGCAGATGTATCACCAGTGAAAGCTAACAAGGAGGCACCGATCAACACCAGCCCCAAGTAGATGTTACCTAGAAGCATTCTGGATGGAATCAAACCTGAAATAGCTGGTAGGGCACAAAGCATCACCAGTTCAACAGCACCTAATGGAGCCTTCATCCATAAAGCTTTCAAAGTACTGAACCCAAACCCTTTCAACATGATGTTACCGAAAGATGAGATCCCACCGTTTGGAATAGCCACTGCAACAGCAAGCACGAAGTAGACCCAAGTACGCACATCTGTCAAACATTCGATTAACTGATACTTCTTGAACTCTTTAGCACCAAAACCTTGTTGGTTGCCTCTAATTCTTTGCACGATCATCGCTTTCTCCTGTTTAGACAACCATCTAGCGTCAGCTGGAGTGTTTGGAATGACTAAGAGGACAACAAACCCCCAGAAGATGGTTATCAACCCAATGACGAGGAACAAAACGTTGTAGCCCTTCATGGAGTACGAATCCTGGTGTTGATAGATCCCAGCGGCAATACCTGAAAGGAAGATGGTACCTAACCCATTAAACCCATAGAAGAAAGCCATACGACCAAAATGCTCAGTCTTCTTGTAATACTGGTTCAAGATGATCACAAAGATTGGAGAAATGAAGGATTCAAAGACACCTAACAAAGTTCTCAACAGCATGAAGGTAGCATAGGATTTAGTGACAGCCATCAAACATTGAATGGTACCCCAGATGATAATACAAGCACCAGTCAACCACACAGATGGCAATTTTTGTAACAGGATGGAAGCAAATGGAGCAGCTGCCAAGTAGCCTAAGTAAAAACATGAAGTGGTCCAAGAGTACATCTGCCCTTTCATACCATAATCCTTTTGAATACCCATAATGGCAGCAAACCCGATACAGGTCTTGTCCATGAATTGGATCATATATAGCAAGGCAAAGACAGGTAACACAATGAAATCAATCTTCCAGCGTAATTTAGCATCACTAGCATCGCTCACATCAACGTCCTCTAGAGCTTCAGCTAGTTGAAGGGCCTGGTCATTACCTTTATCCTTTGTAACTTGGACGACTTCACCAGATGGTGAGATGACTGACGTTAGTTTAAGTTCACCGGCTTCAATATCATCGCTATAGACTTCAGAAGTGGCGTTTTCTTTCTTATCACTGTTAACAGACATGACGACTTGTTTGTTATTCTTCACCTCTGAGCATCTTGGGCACAGTAGGGGTCCCCCAATGGCTTTATACCTGTTTTCTTATCGAACTAGTCAACTCTCCATTCAGGCATTCGAAACCGTCAGCAAATTAGCTTGGCTGATTTTCTCTTGCCCAGAAAATTGAACCCAGCTCAATCGAGTCTTATCTATGAACAAGACCCAAGCAAATTGGCTACTGCGACGTTTGTTATCCACCTGATCGGAAGCTTACCGGGCCTGGCTTCCTGGATCTTGGATCTTGGTGGATGTCTGTATGCTTTTCGGTGTTTTTCGAGTTTTCAAAGTGATTTGATGTACTGGAGATCCACAGATAACGGTTTGTGTCACTATTGTGTAGATAAGGAGTCTTTGAGTCAGGGTCTGGCAATCAGACCGAGTCATTTAGATACTTTTTCAGGATGAGGCTGCTGGCTGAATATCCATATGTTTCCATCCAGGCTGGTGGGCTATTTTATTAACCGGTAGTACTGCACTTCGAGAATCGACCAACACCTTTTAATCTTTTGTTCAAGTTACTAGCAAAGACACAGAGGTATATAGCTTGATGAGCATGCTGCTTCGAAGAGTGTGAATATAGACCAAATCCTACATTATACGGACTGCAGGATACTACTACAACGGCCCACCCTTCACAGTTGTGTCAAGTAGGACCCTTAAATTCTTGATACAATCGTTATCTCGCAGATCCGGAAGTCGATCCGCTTTTCGGTCCGCCAGATTTTTATCTGAGGTACTGAGCTCGGGAGTGAAATGTTACGAAAAACGTCAACTTTGTTAGGCAGATATGTGGTTTTATGACATGGATAGTGTCCATAGAGTAGTGGCACTCTAATGATGCCTTTAGATTCTTGTTAAGGCGTGTTTGAAATTTTGGAATTTTTGAAGTTGTCACATTTTGAAATTTCATTTAATGACACAAGGTCAACAATTCTCCTTAACTTCGAATTTGAAACTCAATAATTAATTAATTTATTAACTGAGCTAAATAACAGCTCTAAATGAAAGCTAGAGTATCATTTCTTCGATGAATATCATAAAGTCGTACTTTGGGTAGATCATGGCTTGAAAATGTGCAAGTTTGACTGATTTATACAAAACTAATTTACCCGAGATTTTTCATTTTTCCGAGCCCCGCGTAAATCATGAATTGACTTTGCAACGACGTCTAGAAACACGTCGATACAGCTAGTACTAAATTTACTTATATAAGCTGGAATATCAATACGCCTAGCGTAATGACGATATTGACCTTCTGAACATCTACAGTTTCGATCTTAAAATACAAGGACATTTGATTAATTTTACACCACTCCCAGCTAAACAACATCTATATCTTTTGCTTTTTGACTGCACGATCATCGACATTATCTCTCAATCTAACACTCTCCAGCAGTCTTTGATAGTCAGCCTTAATACTCTCATAGGCAGTCTGCAATTTATCGTTTCTAACTGGAACTTCTAATTCCAATAGACCGTCTTTGTTCTTCTCGAATAATCTCTTCTTGATCAGTAATCTTGCGAGCTTCAAATTTTGGTTGTTGTATAGATAGCCAATCTCCACTAGTTTCTTAAACTGTTGTAATTCAATCTTGTATAGTTTAGCGTTCTCCTTGAACCATTGTGGGGTCAGTTTAGTGAAATCCTTTGGTAAGTTTGATAGGAAGCCAACTTCGAACAATCTCTTAAAGTCATTTCTATATCTCAAGTCATCAAATTTCTCATTTGGATCCTCAATGGTGATCTCTTCGATTAATGAATCTTTTGTCCAGTGTTCCACTATGACATTGTATAATTGTGAACCGTGTGTGGATTTTTGATAAGGAGGTAGCACAACGAATTGAGAGATCTTGTTTCTCTTCTTGTAATCTGTACTAGCGTCAAACTCTTCAGCACCATTGTATTTGAAGTAGGAATATGTAGTGGCAAACCCAATGATGTCTTTTTCTTTGAAACCTAGGACTAAGTATAGATCCCATAGGTCATCTGAAGTGTCAATGTATGAACCTGCCTCGATGAATAACAGGACAAAGATTTGTAATCTTTTATTCAATTCAATGCTGAAAGGATTATCGAATTTAGTCTTGACCACCTGGAAATCACGAACTTGGCCATGTGTCTTTGAAGAGTAAGAATCCACGACTTCGTACTTTTCATATTTCAATTGCTTTTGCTCCTCTTGGAACTGAGCGATCCATTTGGCTTCATCATTGACAATGGTGGACTCAGGTAGGAATTCCAGCAGTTTGGCCTCAACGTCGTCAACATCATCATTCAATTTCTCGGAGTACTTCACAATCAGCAGTGGTAAGAAGGTCTGTGTCTCAAAGACTAGCTTAATTTCAAGATCTTTGTAACCGAATATCTGTTCCGAATCACCAAAGATAGGATATGTGAACAGGGGCTTGAAGGCAAAGGAGCCGTTGGAGTCGGCAATGGAGATCTTCAGGGCCTCGTTGGAGGACACAGTCCAGGTTTCCGGGTTGTAGGACATGGTGTTGTTGTGGTGAATGGATTCTCTATTGTCGTGTTGGTGATTTTCCAATTTGTGAAATTTAACGCGTCTTGGAAAGATTTCGCGATGAGGTCTTCTACAAAAGAATAGAGATGTCGTTAATGTCGTTATTTTGGGGTTGTGTGTACTTCTATGTGGCTTTTGAGGGTCATGAGGAGCCAGATGTTACTGCTTGTTGATCCAGGAGGGATCCCAGTACGAAGTTCCCTCCGGATCCTGGTTGTCCACCCATAAATACCCATTCATCACCAGCTCGTTGAGAATCTCTCTAACTTTCAGCTTATCCCAGCGTAAATTGTCCCTTAGTAATCTCACTGTCAAGTAGCCGATGTCATTGACAATCTCCAGCACTTTGTTCTGGTCCTGTGTGATGACATTCTGGAAGTTTTTCAGATATTTGGTCTTCCCGATGGTGATGAGTTGAAAATTGGGATTCTTTAACGATTCAGACAGGAGTTTAATCACCCTTTCAACGTCCCCCTCAGTGATGTTTAGATTACTGTATCGTGTCAAGAAGTCATCAATGGGCATCAACCCACCGTTTATGTCCTTCAGCGAGTTGCTGAACTCGATAAGTCTGATGCAGAGTTCATAATAAAACTCATTCACACCTTCGTTGGAACCGACATTGTCCTTATCATAGATCTCCAGTGGGTCAATACCGACTTTGGAACAGATGGAGATGAACTCATTACGGAACTTCAGGTCTGAGGAGAGTTCCTCCTTGTGTTCTTTTAAGAAGTTTAGTAAGATGGATTTGAAAAGGGATAACTGTGTGGAAAGTTCCGTCTGTTTCTTCAGCAGCAACGACTGGCCAAACTCTTGGAAGTTCCTCTGTGATTGTGTGGAGTTCTGAAACCGGCTGAGACCCACTCTTTTGTTCATTGTGTTTATTTTGTGGCGTTGATTGTGACGATTTCTTGATGGAGAAGTATAATTTGGTGCCATAATTTCGGTTTTCATTCTTGATCGCTACAGCCTAAAGTCTCATCGTTCATCATTAGAATATTCATTAGCAATTTAATTACAATTACATAACCACACAGTTCCCATTCCCATATAGCTCCTTAACCATGTCCTCACTCAACTCCTTGTCGTTCTGTCTCTTCTTGTCCTTGACTTCCTTAGGGAACTGCTTCTTCATTAGTTCTTCTAGCTCAGTGTCTAAATTGGTCTCATCAGCCAACATAACGTTATCGTCTCTGCAGATAGGACAGTTTTTCTTCTCTTGTCTCTGTAACTTGATCATACACCTTAAACAGAAGAAATGTGTGCACGCCAGTCTGATTGGTTTGTATGCCAATTGGAAACAGATAGGACATAAGTAATCGTCTAGTTGTGGAACAATCTTGATGATCTTGGTGGAAATGATCTGCTCTATGGAGTTGCTGTTGATTATTTGAGTGTCATGGTGGTTCAGTAGGATGGAAAGATTAGCTGATGATTTCAACAAAGTGTTCTTGTCGTATTTCTTGAGGATTTTCCTTATGGCAATCCCGTTCAAGTTTTTGAATGTTAAGTACCTTATCAGTTCCATGTTTAGGTCTATGAAGTTCTGGAATATCTTGGTGTTCTTGGATGTATGTCTAGAGTTCTTGATTAGCTTCGTGTCATTGATATGTTGGATGAATTTATTCAGGTTTATCAGGTTGAATTTGGAGTTCAGGTCAAGTTTGAATTCGATGTATAAATTGAAGATCTCTCTCCACAGGTATTTATCCTTCTTATTCTTATTCTCAACTGTTAGTTGTTTGATAACGTCAGCAATACTGGAAATCTTGTTCATGATCTCCTTCTGTTCATCGTCATTAAACTTCACCAACAGCTGGTTCTGCGAGTAAAGGGTCTGGAAGAACTCTTCATCTTTGGAAAGGTGCCATTTCTCAACCTCCTCGTCATCACCATCGTCAGAGAGCACTTCAAATCTGCCATCGTCGATCTTATGCTCCACAATCAACTTCTTGTCCAGATGGCGGTCACGTTCGTTGAACTGGTAGTACAATTCCAGATCGTGCTCAGTGATGTATTTTTTCGTTAGCCCCAACTTGTTCATCTCCTCCACGACCAGATTAATCTTCTTCTTGAGCTGCTTGTAGTTGATGGAGTTCTGGACCCACTCGTCGGGGATGTTCTCGTCCGCGAGCGTCTTCTCGAACGCCTTGCCGAACTTCATTTCTCCCTTGGACCAGTGCAATGACACGCTATTGTTGCTGTTTGTTGATGTACTTTTTTTTGTAGGAGATGAGCTTTGAAAATGGTACTAAATTTTTAACGGTTTCGCGGGATGCACGTGTGAAAGGACCCTAATCTGCGGCTCAGAAAAAGGCTGGTGGGGGAATACTGGGGGAAATAGGCAGGCAATCTGTGTGGCAGTAGAATTCCAGTCAAAGCCTCGAGCCAAAGAATAATAAAAGCTAAATTATTGATGGGCTTCACTGGGACCTAACTGGACTTCGTGGCCCAACCACCGGCTCTTGGCTGGTGTCCGGGTGTTCTCTCCAGACACAAAAATCACTTCTCAACTTTGGCTGATACACCTGTTTGATGTGTATTTGCCACACAATTAGCCGCCAGAATGACGAATAAGCAGGAGAAGTACGACCGTCAGTTGCGTCTATGGGCTGACAATGGGCAGAGCGCTCTAGAACATTCCAACATTCTTGTAGTGAGACCAAACGTGACAAGTTTGGAATTACTAAAGAACTTGATCCTCCCTGGGGTTGGGAAGTTCACATTGTTGGATGAGCAGAGAGTCATCACGCAGGACGACTTGGCTAACAATTTCTACTTGAACGACGATGATCTTGGAAGAGACAGACTGGAGACATTGGTTGCTAATTTGACAGAATTGAACCAAGAAGACGTTGTTGGTGATTACATTGCATTGGATGGCGTTTTAGAAGAGTTTGTGAAAGAGAAGGACATTGAGTTCTGGAATAAGTTCAATTTGATCGTCACTGACTGGAACTATGACTTCATTATCCAAAACGAATTCGTGAAGGAGTTTGATATCCCTATTGTCGCTGTCAATACCGTGAGTTATTTTGGTTACATCAGAATCTATAACAACTCATTCCATGTTATTGAGACACATCCACAAGCCATCCTTGATCTGAGATTACTATCGCCTTGGAAACAACTATTAGACTATGCTGCATCATTTGATCTTGAAGCGCTTGAGATTGAGAAACATTCACAAGTTCCATACTTGATTATTCAGCTCAAGGCATTACAACACTGGTTCACGACACACGAGACCGTTCCAAAGACTTCACAGGAAAAGGCAGAGTTCAAAAAGGTTATTCAGAATTGGAAGAAGGAGTACAATGAATTGAACTTTGACGAGGCCATTACAAACAGTCACAAGATTTTCAATCAGATCAAGATTCCATCAAACATCAAGGATATCTTTGATAGACTGGATGAGAACTTTGATGTTCAAGAGTTGAAGTTGAAGACCATTCCAATGTCTAAGAAAGACGAGTTTTGGGTGTTGATCAAGGCATTGAGCATATTTGTGGAAACTCATGATAGTTTCTTACCGTTAAGTGGTGATCTACCAGATATGGATTCTACTACTGCAAACTACCTTGCATTGAAGAATGTCTACAAAGACAAGGCTAGACATGATCTAGAAGAGTTCACAGCTATCTTGAAACAACTCCTATTCAAAATCAATAAGCCACTGGACTACTACAGTGAAGCTAATCTAATCAAACTTATCAAGAATGTTAAGTCTCTATTCTACTCTGAAAACACAAGATCTCCTATTGATGTGACCCAACTCGGTTCAGATTTGTCAAATGAACACACATCCATAGTGTTGGGTTTCTTAACCGTGGAGAAGTATGTGCTACAACACGGGTCATTCCCTAAAGTGCAAGATCTAGAGGAGTTGAACAGAATAGCCTCTGATTTCTACCCGGAAAGCGCCAAACACGAGACTTTTGAGAAAGTGTTATACGAACTAATCAGAGGTGAAGGTCACCAGTTGAACAACATTGGATCCATTTTGGGTGGTATTGGTGGTCAGGAGTGTCTAAAGCTCATCACGAACCAGTACATCCCATTAGACAACTTTCTTGTGTTTGATGGGTTGAAGAGTGTGACGGAGAGATACAAAGTCTGAAGATACCTGGGTGGGAATAGCGGCAGGTGGCAGACCCGCTGTATGACAGGCTCGTATATTAAAATTAACAGCTCAGTTTTCTAATCCAGCGTAGACGGGACCAAGTAGCGATAATAATGGCACAGGCCCTATCTGGAGATAGTCTGGAGATACCTGGAGAGATGCAGGTGACGCAGCGTGTCGGACTTCGGGTTTAGCCCTTCTCGCTCAGCGGAATTTCCAAATTGTTCCATCGATTTCTGCGAAGTTCCACGATGTTCCATAGAGTCGGAAGTCGCGCCCTTAACTATGCTCGGAGGGCATTTCCGAGGCCCAGTCACGTGCGTGGGATATGCTATATACACACTGCGACATATTGTAAGATTAGCTTAGCTTAAAAGAAAGGAAAGAAAGGAAAAAGCCTGCTGGAACCACAGAGAACCTCCCAGAACCACCCTTAGAGCCACCAGTCAACAGCCCCTGCGCACCACCTCCCTCCAGCGTCCTGCCTATCGCCTGATACGCACACTACGCCAACACTCACAACCACAAAAAAACTGCAGTCCCAGTATTACAACATGATTGACCAGAACAACATCAGCGAGGACTTCATCACCGCAGACCTCAACGACGCCGTCCTAGTCCCATCCTACCCCGACTACACCCACATTCAGGCTCAGGCCCTCAGAAACGCCGCCCTCCAGAGACACCTCAGCCACCCGATCATGGAACAGCCAGTGGACGACTTGGGTCCTGTGGACAATGCAGACCTCTCCATCCCTCCAGAGGCCCTTCAGAACGAATCCCACGACAAGGAGCTTGTCGTCACGAAGAACAGCAAGTCCAGCTCCAAGAACAAGACTAAGCAGAACAAGACCAAGCCCGCCTTTGTCATGAAGCTTTGGACCATGGTCAATGACAAGTCCAACCAAGAATACATCAACTGGGTCAACGACGGCAAGACGTTCCTCGTGTCCAACAGAGAGAAGTTCGTCCAGAAAGTGCTACCTAAGTACTTCAAGCATTCAAACTTTGCCAGTTTTGTCAGACAGTTGAACATGTACGGCTGGCACAAGGTGCAAGATGCCAATTCAGGGTCTTTACACAGTGATGAGAAATGGCAGTTTAGCAATCCTAACTTCCAGAGAGACAAGCCTGAGCTACTAGACAAGATCGTTAGAAACAAGCCTACAGAGAACGAAGAAGATTCATCCTCAGGTCAGTTTGATGTCAGTCTGTTGTTGAGAGAACTGAACACATTGAAGGCTAACCAGTTGAAAATCACCCAGGAGTTATCAAGAGTCAGATCAGATAATGAGCTACTATGGCAAGAGTTGTTCAAGACGAGAGAAAAGAACTTGCTCCAGAATGACAAGATTGAAAAGATATTGCAGTTCTTAGCATCCGTCTACGGTAACAATGCTAAACAACTAGCTGAGAACTTCCAAGGTCAACACACTCTACAAAACACAAGCTATAACGAACACGAAGGCTCCCCTGGTCCAAGTGAAGCTCAATACGTGCAGCCACAACAGTCTACATCACAAACTATAGATCCAGAAGATTACACCAACTTGGCACAGTCTCCGTTGAAGTACAAACCTAGACTGATGCTAAAGCAACATCGTCATGTGTCCAACCCATCTGACTCCTCAAATGTCGTTGATGAATCCCCTATTGAAGAGATTGTCAGATCTCCAAGTGAATACCAAGGTTACCAATCTCCTTATGACCAGAATTATGGGAACTTTGCACAAACACCAAATGCTCCTTCGCCAATGTTTGCACAACCTCCACCTCCTCCACCAAATCCATTACAACAGCCATTCTCACCACAGAACTTTGTTGGTTCACCATTAGTTCAACCATCGCCAATCAGTCAACCATCTTCATTGGCCCAACCTACGCCAGAGACCGCTGTTCCAGCACCACAATACCCAACAACACAACCGACAAAGCAACCGACAAAGCCTCAACAATCATCATCATCACGTAAACCATCTTATGAACCTACAGAGAGTGAAATGAAACCAAGATTGAACCATGCTGAAAGTTACAAGACATTATCCAAGTCGGTGGAACAGCAGGGCCAAGATATTGATGAATTGATCAATAGACTCCAACAGGGCCAAAGACCAAACTCATCAGGTTCTGATTCTACGACACCAAGTACGAATTCCATTGATCAAAACTTTGATCTCAATGAGTTCTTGACGAATGATATCTTGCCCTACGACGATGGTAACGATCAAGGAATCAAGAAGAGAGGTGCTGTTGTTGATTTAGAAGATGATGGTGAAGTTGAAGAGGTTTTCAATCCAAGCAAGAAGAGGAAATCAGATCAGTTCAAGAAATGAGAGTTTGAACTACAATGGAGAGAATGAGAGACAGAAGCAGGACAGTACAGTATTGGAAAACAGAGAAAATAGAAAAACAAAGTAAAGAGAACAAAGAAGAAGAAAAAACTAGTCTATATTGAATAAGAATTTTAAATGAAATAAGGAAAGATTAGGAAAGGAAGCTGGGAAATGACATAGAAGTCAGAAAGAAAATACATCACAAAGCAAAAAAAAAGGGAATGAAAGAAACTATTTATGGGAAAAGTTTATGGGTATGATTTTATTATTTTAATGAGTTTTAATTGGTTTAAAAAAGATTGTTTGTTTGTAAGGAAATTGCTTGTACGAATAAATACTTAATGTTAATTTATATTAATCACACTGTAGTATAAGGTAATAGCTGGAAGACAGGACATAATTCAATGGTTACCAGCACCTGATTTGACTGAGGCCAAGACGGTTTCGTAGGCGACTTCGTCGAAATCAGTACCTTGGACTTCAGCAGCAATACCGTTTAGGGATCTTCTCAAGGCGTCCTTGGAGGCGGCGTAGATCATCTTGGACTTGATTGGAGCGGTGTCTGGGATCCAGGTGTAGAACACGATCTTGGATCTCTTACCCTCGTTGGCACCGATTTCGTATTCAAAGTCGTAGACGGCGTATAGGGCTTCGTCTTCAGACAATTTGGAGACAAAGTCATCGTAGTCGGTGGAGGTGGAGGTTTCCTTGACGACGATTTCGGTCTTAGCAGCGTTCAATTCGAACAGGATGAATTTGGCCTTCTTGCCCAGTTTCAATTCATTGAAGGCTTTTAGGGATTCGTCAGCGACAACGACACTGTGGGAGGTGTTAGTATGCAATCATTGTTGATGGTTCGATAAATGAGGCCTTATTGGTGGAGGCAGGTCCCACCCGAGGAAAACAGGTGGAATTATCGGCCATTGCGCAGTGGAAACGTACCCAGATCTAGACTGTGCGACGTGTTAGTAGCTGCCGCTGTATGTGTGCTATTTTCGGGCGTTAACTCACCATTTTGAGTGGTTTTCTTGGTTTGACAGGTTGTTTGTTGTTGGTTTCGTTGACTTTTTTGTTTTTCATTCTGGAACTTTGCCCCTTTCAATTCAACAGAGGGTAATCAGCTGGCCTATACTTAGATCAATACGTGTTTTGCGGTGGTTTTGGGCTCAAGAAGGGGAGAATGGACACTTTACTGGCCAGAATCGATAGGTTACAACAAGTACTGGACGTCAACGGCGACGAAAACCTCCAAAAATCGCTCACTTTGCTGCAAAACTTGATCAATGCACACATCAACAAGTCCGATAACCTCAAACAACTGGTGAAATACGTCAATGGATCCAAGATCAACCTCAATTCCGGTGCTGAGGCCGAGGAATTCGAAAAGCAGTTTGTGGAGGTCAACATTCAGGCCATTTCAGAAGCTGCGGATAAGTTGGTGGATATCAAGAGAGTCTATAATAAGAACGCGTTGCACCCAAACACAAAACTACTAGAGAGAGGCTTGACTGTTCAGGCACAGGAGTTGAAACAATTGGAATTGGAATACAATGCTCTGTTGATTCGTTCTATCACGTTGTTTCAAAACTATTTACATTTACACCACAACATCACACGGTCTTCAAGAACTCCTCGTTAATATGTTTATGAATCATCTTATTGATGAATGATGACAATTTTGCACTCTCATGGTCACGTTGCTCCCTTGTTAGCCTTAGCTTCCTGAGCACAGTGTTCATATCATCATTGAGATCCCTTCTCAACTGTCTTTCTAGCTCTTCTCCGGTCAAGTTTGGGTATTCTTTCAAGAATCTGATTTCTTTCAATTTGGCACGCCATTCTTCAGGCTTGAAGGTCGTGTATCTGAACAGAAACAACTTGGTTTCATCTTGATGATAGATCATTTCATAAAGTTTGGTATCCTCTGGTTGTTCAAAATGCAACACCACGCCTTTCCCTTCACAGATTTGCTTGATCAGATCAAGGTTTTCTTTCGCAGAGGGATGTAACGGTGATTTAAACAGTAACTGCTGTGTATATGGAGCTTTGAACTCGTGAATGGAATGCACTTTAGCTATCAGTTCCGGGACATGTTTATAATGTGTAGCAGCAATGGTTTCAGCAGGGTATTGAGTAGTGGATCTTTTGATGTTCAAAGTCTCGGTGTAATAGTTGGTGAATTCGACAAAGTAGTAACGTAGTTCATTGTTTAAGAGTCTGTGAGCAATGTTGAATAGTAGTGAATTGTTCTCTAGACCTGCTGTTTGATTGTATAGCAGATAATTTGACAAATCAACTGCAAAGTCACCAAGGCCATAGTTCTCAGCACCAGATTTGAAATCATAATAACGTTTGATGATATCTTGATCGTATGGAGTCTTTATCAAACTGGACAATTTCTCAACAGGTTCAAAGTCAACAGGCTGTGGTTGAGACTTTAAATATTCAAATGGTTTCGTCAAGAATTCCAATGTCAACCCTTTATCACCTAACAAATAGTCTGAAACGGTGTTCCCGCACAGTAAGGTAGCTCTAACAGTATCAGCAGTGGCATATTTCCATTTTGGTTTCTTACCAAGGCCCAACCAATCATTTATAACGTCCTTTGGCACCTGGGAGATCCCTGTACCATCTGGATTATAATCGTACTTTGGAGCTTTAGCCTCGGTCTTAATCTTGTAAAACTTTGAAGGGTCCAAGATCTCACCTTCATCTTGAACAAGTGTAACACGCTCACCATTGACATATTTAATATTACTGATATGTGGGATGCTGAAGAACAACGGAGTGGGGACCTTTAAGTGTTTAGCGATCTTGAAGCTGACCTGTTTATGATCTTGTGGTTTGTCCCTGAAGCGAATTGGGCCTGGTTGGGCATATTTGGCTCTTCTTAATTCTTGATGTTCAAGGATATGTGTTGGGATGATGGCTGTTAGGTCTTTGGAGTCTGATTCTGGGAGCTCATAGAATTGGAGATCGTTATCATTGAATGGGTTCTTCAAACCTGAAGTTTCAATGAATGATTTGATCTTGTTGATATCTGGGTGATTGGATGGGACACCGACAGCCTCAGTCTTTGGAACCAGTGACAGCGAGGGCACAATCATAGCGTATTCTGTCCCGGCAATGGACAATGGGATCTTGAAATGAGTGCTCTTTGCAACTTCAATGTATTTGGCACCTGATGAAGACCCTTGTTCTACCAGATATGTCTGTTCCACTTTCGTCTCATGTTCTGTGAACGTATGCTTGAACAATGCATTTGTCAGCGCTGGTCTGTTCTGATGACAGCGATTGTTGACCTCATTAGTGAAAAGTCTTGTGCAGTTCCCTGTGAACTTCTTCTCTGGGACATTGTGATTATTAGTGGTGAACCTGAATTTGACACCCTCAAATTTAAGATCCAGCAGTAATAGCTCCTTCAGCTCCTTCAGATTCAGATCTTCGACTCGTTTCTCGATGAAGACGATCTTGGTCTCTTGACTATCATACTTCTTCGTCATTTTCATGTCAGCCTGTGCTCTGTGAAGCGATGCATAGTTTGGTATCTTCTTGGTAGGACCGTTGTTCAAGGCGTTGAGCAGCCATGTGTACCTTGTAAGAAGGTCCTGCCTGGTGGCCTGTTTGAACAGAGTGGACATTGTTTGTGGGTTGTGCTTTGTAGTGTTGGACCGAAATGTATAGTTTAGTAAGATGTACAGCTAATTTTTTCGAGCCAAAAAGATCAAAGACACCATTGTATGTAAGCTCCCCCAGTATGTCACTAAAACTCGGGCTACGGTGCTTCAAACGAGCCTTCAGTGCGCTTCCCAGAGAGAGAATACCCAGTGGCTACACACAGCCGACTCCAGCGAGAGATGACCTCGTGATAGTGGCGATGTCCTCCGGTGTTGATTCTTCAGTCGCTGCATCGCTATATGCCAAACATCCCAACGTCAAGGGCCTTTTCATGTCCAACTGGAACCAACTTGACAGCGAGAGATGTCTCGAGGAGGACTGGAAGGATGTGCAGGAGGTGGCTAAAAAGTTGAAAGTGCCTATTGAGATGGTCAACTTCGAGAAGGACTACTGGATCGATGTCTTTGAACCGATGATTAATGACTATTCCAAGGGGATCACGCCCAACCCGGATATCAACTGCAACAGATACGTCAAGTTTGGGAGACTTGTGGACTACTTGACAAAGACATACGAGGGTCAGAAATGGTGGTTGGTCACTGGTCATTATTCAAGAGTGCTAGAGAAAGATGGCGAACCACAGCTCATGAGATCGTACTACAAACAGAAAGACCAGAGTTATTACTTATCCCAGATTAGACCTGAAGTTCTCCCTAGACTTTTACTACCCATCGGTCATTTTACAAAGCCTGAAGTGAGAGAGATGGCCAAAGATCTCAGCTTACCTGTCGCTGACAAGCCTGATTCAACTGGGTTATGCTTCGTTAACCCATCACAGGGAAACTTTCACGAGTTCTTGAAAAACTTCATCACTGAAACACCTGGGAACATTGTCACCGAGGATGGGAAAGTTTGGGGTCAGCATGATGGCCTGTGGAGTTATACCATTGGCCAAAAGCTGAGTGGGATCTCTTTACCACAGGGCGATCCAAGATATAAAGGAACTTGGTTCATCAGTGAGAAAAACTTCCAGAACAACGATATCACGATCGTCAAAGGTGGTAATAATGAGAAACTCTTCAAACATATTGTCTATTTAGGAGAGTTTGAATCTTTGGTGAATGAACCATTGACTGATTTCCCGATTGGTGAGCTCCGTGTGCAGTACAGATCACTACAAGAGCCTATCAAGCTTAAGGAAATCACACAGCTCGATAATGGAAACTTTGTGTTCAAGTTGAAGGAGAAGAAGAGAGCCATTGCCCCTGGGCAGTATCTTTGTGTCTATCATGGTGACAGGTGTTTGGGTTCAGGTGTCATTCAGGGCGCAGAATGAGTTGTAAATAGCGTACATATGGGTTTTACTTGTTAATATGGTGATTGGGAATACACTTTAATGGAAATAAATAGAGGTTTACATACAAATATCCCCACTAATATAGCCAAATCTCTATTCTAAGCGAGCTCTCTCGATATTAGATAAAGGCCGAGCCCAAAATCAAAATCGACAAAACGGAAAACATCACCACTTTTGGCACATAGACAGCACAAGAACCACCGCAATGTGGCCCTACTCCGTGCCTGCCACCATCAATCTCCCGCTTGAGGATGACATCATACAGATAGACTGCTCCAAGACAGACGCGAACCTTCCAGCAGTGATATTGACCCCGACATCGATCAACCTGGTGGATCAGAAGAATCAGGTCCTTCTGGCAAAACACCAGAGATCAAAGGAATCCATTGAAAAGTACGGCCTGAATGTCACTTCTAAGAGAAACCATCAGGATGATATGGTGATCATAAGCACGGATAATGGCTATCTACTTGTTTACACCATTACAAAACCAGGCAATTCCCAGAATGATGAGGTGCTGACAGTGTATGGACAAGGAGGGAATCTACTCCAGAACGGTGTTGTTACTGAGAGATCAGGCTCATTCTTCGTCAAGAACGAACTAGAAGATCCTATTTGGAAGTACCAGCTGCGATTCAAAGTGTTCTTGAAGATTACAAATGGCATTGTTGACTTCATACCTCTAGATAAACTACAATGGTTGTTGATCACTGAAACCAATGCTCAGCTGCTCCAGGTGAATACTGATGCTCATGAATTCGTTACATTTGATATTGAAGGTGCTGTTAAAAAGGTCTTCAACCATCAAGATCTGTTTGTTATTGTCAATGAGAAGAAACAAGCCAAACTATTCAACAAGAAGAATAACAAGTTTGAGAGTATCAATGGTAGGGTATTAGAAAATGTGGAGCATGTCGCAATCAATGGTGCCTTGAAACTGCTAGCAATACAAACTTCCACTGATGTTCAATTCTACAATTATGCCCTCGATAATGTGGTTAAGACTTCCAAATTTGAAGACATACAATCACTCAAATGGATCGGTGATAAACTTTTCATTCAAAAAACTGATTCATGGCTGCTTACATCGACGTTTGGTGGTGTTATCTTCAATACAAAGGATCATGATCATGGAAAGGACTGGCTGACCAATGTTAAACTGTTTGATGTCCTCCCTGATCAGTCGAGCATTATGTTTTCTGACACCAAGAAAATCTTCCATCTCCAGCTCCTGAAGGTTCTAGACAAACAGATCAATCACAACATCAAAAGACCAATTATGGTCAATGGCTCTGAAGTTCGAATCTATTCTGGGTATGAAATGAATGTCTCCAATAGCAACAAGGCCGTGAATTGGACAATCCTGAAAATTCCTTATGAACAAGCACATCAACTTCCAGGTATCACACATGGTTCAATCTCACAAGATTTCAAATATCTGGCGTTGGCCAACTCCAAGGCACTGCTAATCTACTCATTTGTGGATAATGATTGGAGCTTCTACATCAACGATTTCAATCATGACTTGCAAATCTCCAATTTGGTCTGGTACGAGAAGTTGGATTTGTTACTTGTTACCAATAAGACCAACACACATTCCGAACTGGTGATCTTTGATTTCAAAAAGTTTAACACTGAAGAGAACTTTGATTCCAATTTGGTCATCTTTAAGTATGATTTCAACTCTGATATTAAGTTGCTGAACCTATTGGATGATGATCTGATTATTATGACGGAGAACAACAAGTATTACCATTTCCAGATTGAAATTCTATCTACAAGTTTCAAAATTGATTTGCTCAAAGTTATATCATTTGAAAAGGTCTTGAAACCTGACAACAATCTACAGAATATCATCAAGATCGATGACAAGACCAATGATTTGATTTTGTTAGAGAACAATGAAGTTGTGCTGCTAAAAGAGACTGAAAATAGTTTCGAAAAGTTGCTGCTATTTGACAAGGTTGAGTTCATCTACAAGATTGATCCAGAAAATTATTACCTCTACAACGGTGAAAGTTTATTGTTGATCAAGAACTTCAGCAAGCTAGTGAAGACCAAAGATCCTGCCAGTAACGTCCTGAACATCAAAACACATGCTTATCCAATTATGTTGATCCAGGAAAAAGGGCTGTATGTGACTTTGGAGAATGAACTGGTGAACAAGAAGTCAATTGAGCTGAATAACATTAAGACTCAGAACTCCATCTTTTTGCATGATTTGATTCGTTTTGAACTTCTAAACAGACCAACACAGGATATCTACAACTCTTATTACAGATACAAGAACTTTCAATACGCATTAGAGCTGTTACTATATCAAACTGTCGTCAATGAGCAAGATACCGTCAAATTATCAGAATTGATCAAGATTAACCCAATTGTTGAGTTGAACGTGGTGCCAAAGTGTTTGAGAAAGATCGAGATAAAGTACTGGGAAACTGTCCTACAGAAACTGCAATTATCACCAAAGATTCTGATTGAGAAGAGCATTGAGTTGAAACAATTCAAGACATTGGGTAATCTGATCATCATCTTCTTGAACTATGAGAATGATTCAGGGAAATTCAGCATTTCTAGTGAGATTGAACTTGAGAGTATCTTGAAGTTGATCATTGACAATGCCAATGATGATGACGAATTATGGGACACTGCCTCTGAGCTGGTGAGATTCTTCAAATTACTTGATCCTTCGAGAAAGTTACTACAGAAAGGTATAGATATCTTAGTATAGATCAGTCTAGCTGTAATCTTCTATTCATAACTTGTAGCTTATAGATTGGAGCCAGTGTACTTATTTTTCGTAAGCGGCTTTGACGGCTGGCAATTCCTTCAAGGTGTCAATCCATTTTTCCAAGTTTGGTAGAGAGGAAGTGTCGATATCGGTGACATCTTTCAATTGGATGGCGTGTGGTAAGGCAATGGCATCAGCTAAAGAGAAGTGATCGCCGATCAAGTAACCTGAACCGTTTTCCTTCAATTGCTTGTCAACCAAACCGTAAGCACTCAAGACTTGTTCCTTTAAGGTTTGTAAAGTAGCGGCATCGGCACCAGAACCTTTAGCTTGGTTGTACTTACCTTGAGCAACAGAAACACCTGAGGCGTGGTAGAACAAGAATTCTCTTTCTTCCCAGTATTTTTCAGTACCAGCAGCGTAGGAGTACTTGTGTTCCTTGTCATAGTTGGCAGCCAAGTATTCTAAGATAGCACCTGATTCAGCTAGAGCAAAGACCTTACCGTCTTTGTCAACGTCTTCAATGACTGGAATCTTACCATTTGGGTTGATCTTTAAGAACCATGGTTCTTTGGTTTCAGTCTTGAATTCAGTATGTCTGTAGACGTATTCAATACCTAACAATTCCAAGAACAAGGTGATCTTTCTACCGTTGGTGGTCTTTGATGAGAATAACTTCAAGAATGGAGCTTCTAGAGCACCGGTTTTTGGGTCGTTGTCGTCGTATTTGGCCATTGTCTTTTGTTTCTTCAAGGAAGGTGATGATTGAGAAGTCATTTGAACTGTTTGAAATCAGGGACTGGATGCTCTATTTATACACGATCTCTCGAGACTCGATAAACGCTCCGCTTCCACAATTGTTCGTGATTATTAGTTCATTTTTCAGTCCGATTCACAGTTTCGATCAAGTTATGTGGCTCCCGTATCGTTAAATTTGACGTTTTGGGAAAGGATACCGAACTCCGCAAGGGCACACATAATTAACATGTGGATCTCGAGAACCCTACGTATTGTGGTGTATTATAAATCAAAAGGAATGTGTATCGTGTCGCTTGTTATACTCTATGCTTCTAGTTGTACCTTTTCACCCATCTCTTAACGGTTAATCCATCTGGGTGTGTATCGATCTCTTTCTTTAGTCTATAGTCAAAGACATAAGGCAAGATCTCAAACTTCAGGGCCCATAACAAGGCATAGCCGAATAAGAACGACAATGCTAAGATGTGGTATGGTGGTAGGTATGGGATGTATGTTGATGAATTCTCGTTATTGGATGTCAAAAATGGAGACACTAGCACAACAATTGAGACTAGAACAATGAAGACTGCACCAGTTAAGGAGGCTCTGATAGGAGCTCTTTGATCTGGATATCTCTTTCTAATGATGAAAATACCAACAGACACCAGGATGGTAAATATTGTGTTTGGGTAGCCCTCCATACTGACAACGTAATTGAATGAGTTGCCGCTTGGTGGGAGAACAATTAGCCAGAACAATGTCAATGAAGAACAAACCAATAATGAGTACAATGGAGTCTTTGTGTGGTGGAAATTAGATGCCATGAATGAGCTGAATGGAACGTAACCTTCTCTAAAGATCTCTTGGTTCATTCTTGATAATGAGTACACAACGACAAAGACGTTGGAAGCAGCACTAAGTGCGATGGAAACTGTGACAAATTGTCTTCCTAGTCTGTAACCCAACACTCTCTCAAATAGTATGGAGCCAACTAATGGACCGGCATTAATTAACTGATCATGTGGAATGACTTTTAAGTATGCAATGTTGATCAAGATGAAGTTGAATAGAGCTAATAGTAAAGAAACAGGACCTGCGATCTTGAATGTACGGACAGGGTCTATAATCTCACTGCTCACGGTGTGGACAGAGCTCCACCCACCAAAAGTGAAGAAACATCCCAACAAGGCGGAAGTGATTGAAGACCCAGTGACCAACGTCTCATCTTCGAATTGGAAGAATTTGTCCAAGTGGAATTGATTCTCTAGACCAGTGATCTTGGATGGGAATAACACAACGTATAGCCCAGTCAATGACATGATGGCAATCAAAAGTAGTTTCAAAGCCCCTAGAAAGTTTTGAACTAGGACACCATGTCTCACACTGACACCATGAACAATCGTGACAGCAACAATCAAGATACCGCCAATAGCGTTTGACCATCTAGTCTCTTCGATAAAGTCAGCTTCATACCCCATGGAAAACAACACGTACTTCCCGAATATCAGAGCATTTGTCAAACTGATACCAAATAGCAAGCTGTTCAACGAAATAACAACACTCACCAAGCGCTTAGGTCTTCTGTAGATGAACTCTAGGAACACTTTGGTACCGCCTGAACGAGGCACAATGGAGCCAAGTTCCAAGTAAGCGTATAGCCCAGCAAAGGCCATCAAAGCAGCGACGATCCACAGCAGGAAGAATAAGAAGGGGTTCCCACCAACACCAGCAAACACGGAGGCAGGGGTGGCCCAGATACCAGACCCAAAGATTCTGCTAACGAACAAGACAATGGTGGAGAATAGCCCCAAATGGCGACCCTGCGGGAGGTCTTCGAGGTCCACTTGTAGCACATCGTAGTCCTTGGATCCCACTGAGCCATAGGATTCTGCGGGTCTCAGTAAGGAGTCCTCTGAGGCATCACTGTTGTGTCTGGACTGCACCTCCACAGTGACCAAATCCTTCTTGTAGTCGGCCATGTCTTGGATTTCGAATGATTCCATAGCTTCAAAGCTGACAGATCAAAAGGGATCCGCTTCCGTTTATAAGGGAATCGGCATTGTCGATTTCAGATTAATAATAACTCCTTTCACAGTTCTGTCTGCACTTTGTGTCAGGTCAAATAAGATAAGCCATAGTTTGAGTGATAACAAAACCGCTTTATTGCCTGATCTGGAAGTATCCCCCTTTGGGATTCCGCGAATTTTGGTGCCATCCCGCGAAATCGTTTTATGAGCCTGCCAGATCTGGGATCTCAGCCAAAATTTATAGGACAAGCTTTCAACTTTGAAGGCAAACAGAGCCAAAGATTAAGCGCCTTGGTCAGAGTGGCAAATCATGGGTACCTGGAACGTCAGAAAGTACTCCTTCTTGAAGAACAAGTCCGAGTGGGAACATTTCCCTTACAGAGACAACATCGTGTTGGCCATTGACTCCACAGCGTTTAAAGTCAGCTGGAACTTCACTGTTTTGGTAAATACCTAAATACCGTTTCTGCTAATGGTTTGAAGGATCGGTTGTTGCTAACACTAATAACAGCAAGATTTTGATACAAGAGGCATCACAGGGTTGTCGATCTACACCAAGTCCCCCTCCGTTGGGTTCAAGTTCCATCAAGAAGGTCAAATGAAGAGATTCCAGTTAGGTTTTAATGAGCAAAAGGAGTTTGATAGCGTTGTTGAATACCTCACTGTCAATGGGTTCATCAATTCCAAGGTGAACCTTCTACCACCTTCCCAACAATCAGAGCTATCCATGGGGTTGACCACAGGCCAGATGAGAAACATCATGAATACAGACTTGGACTCCATCCCTTCCACACAAATGAGACCTCCAATTATCCAACCATCTCCAATCCACCGTCATCCAAGCTTCGCTCCCCTTTCACAACACCAGTTTCCTTCTTTCTCACAGCCGCCGATGCCAACTGCCATGTTTTCCCCATACACTGCAATCGCTGAAAGACAAGACACGGTGACGCCTCGTCGCGCTGATGAAAATGAGCTTGATCAGTTTCTATCACAGGTGCTCAATGAGCCTACTACACTGCCTACATTGAAAGATGTCAACTTTGATTCGATGACTGATGATGAGATTAAGGACTTGTTAAGAGAGAAGATCAAAGATGTCAACTTCATCAACTTTGTCGAAAGGATTGAAAACTGTTTGAAGACACTACACTAGGATCATACAAAGAGTTTTAAAATGTGTATCTAATGGTATCAATCATAACTTGGTTTTGCTGAGCTCACAGCAATAGTGGTGCCAACATCAACGGTAGTGATAAGACTGGGATAAATAGAGCACCGGCGTTGTTTTGGGATGAAGTGGCACTTGCTGAGCTAGATTGTGGCTCTGAAGCACTTGAAGAAGCCTTTGAAGTTGAATCTGAGACTTTAGAACTGCTGCTCAATGCTGAAGCTGTCTTGGAGGCAGAGCTAATGGCAGCACTGATGTTAATGCTTGAAGTTTCAGAATCAGAAGCTGAACCAGTTTCCTCAGCGACACTGCCACCAGCTAAGAAGTATTCAGGTTGATAAAAGGTTGAAGCACCAGCTGAACTTAAGATATCAGAGTACCAATCGAACTTGGTGATCATTGTGGCGATCTCGGTGAATGGGAAGGAACGTGTGTTGATGTACGCCGACAGTTCACTTTCGTTCTCCAATGCCTGTATACCAACGAAGTAATTACCAACAGGGGTAGGCAAAGCCATGCTATTATCAGCCATGAACTTCACATACGAGTTGTAGTTGACACCGAAATCTTCAACAAAGTTCAGTATCACGTTGTGGTCAGCTTGCAGAGCTGCAGAGGATGCAGAAGATAGCTGTTCTGGACTGTAACTAGTCGTGGCTTGGGAGGCAACTAAAGAAGCGAAGAATAAAGCGGCAAAATGCATAGTGGATAGATCTAGGACCTAGGATGTGAGGGAGTAAGGAACTACGGGAAACGGAGGTGACAGAACTTGTTTCAAGTTTTAAATTTTTTTATAGTGATGGCCAACTATACACTTGCCCGATTGGGACTTCAATGGAGCTTAGAAAAAGGGAAAAGCCTAGGATGCTGCTTTGTTGAATTTGAGCCTCAAAAACTCGAGTATGACGTTATTTACAGCCCCCACAGCTGCAATTTGCCTCCCAGATAATGACAATGCTCCTGGTTTTGCCTCAACAGAACGTTCAACATCACCTCTAAAGTTCTTGATGGGCTCTCGACTCTCGAGGAGCGAGAAAAAATCTCGAGATCTTGCCTTGGGTAGCAGCATAAATGACTCCAAAACGACAGATTACAAGATCGAACACAGTTCTAGTATATTAAAATGTATATAACACGAGTCACTATCTTCACAACTGAAGTAGACCACTTGAGGCCCACAACGAACTAACAAAAGAACAAAAAAAAGTATTAAGAACGAACAAAAGTTTCACCAGACAACGTCAATTGTCTTTTAGAAACAGCCAGCAGCTTATAATAATAGTGGGGCACCTAGGGCTAATAGTGGAGCCAAGGCGTAGGCGATGTTTTCACCAGCGTAGACGTTGAAACCGTGGACACCAGCAGCGGCATTGCTTGATGAACCTGAACCGGAACCTGAAGAACCTGAGCCTGAGCCTGAACCTGAGGAGGAACCTGAGGCAGCAGAACCTGAGGATTCAGCTTTTGAGGAAGCACCAGAACCTGAAGATTCGGCCTTGGATGAGCCTGAAGAAGCAGCCTTTGAGGATGAACCAGAAGCGGCAGAACCTGAGGATTCAGCCTTAGAGGAACCTGACTCAGAAGCAGCTGAAGAACCAGAAGCAGCGGAGGAACCAGAAGCAGCGGAGGAACCAGGGGCAGCAGAAGAGCCAGAGGTAACAGAAGCAGCAGAAGAGCCTGAAGCGCCTGAAGCGGAGCCGGAGTCACCGGTTTCAGCAGCAGCTAGGGCTGGGGCAATTCTGGAAGAGTACCATGGCAAACCGGTAACGTAGGAGGAGATGGCAGCTTGGTCCAATTGACTGTACAAGGTGGTGTATGAGTCGTCGGTGTAAGTGGAGATTTGTTGGTACAAACCTAGAACACCGGAAGGTGGGACATGGCCTTCTTGGATGTAGGACAAGTAGTCAGCTTGGTGGGCACCGATGTCACTTAGAACAACGTTGATTTCTTCAACTTCGGCGGCGTCTTGGGCGTTGACGGCTAGGGCTAGGGCTAATAGTGATAGGGCGTATTGCATTTTGGCTGGTTGGAGAAGGAGAAAAAGATGAAATTGAACGGGAACAGGCCCACAGGGAGCAGCTGCCCTTTTATACTTTTGCTACTCCAATCGTCACCTCGATTGGCCCGTGGTTTCACGGCGCTTTTTGCCACTTCTCATGCTCATCGAAAATGTGGGGACGTTTCCGCAAATTGCCTAATCCGGCGATTTTTCGCAGGCGATTTTTCGCAATTGATGCAGTTAATTTTGTGAGGGTGTTTCTCCAAGCAGCTTCCCGAAGACGTTAAATTAAGGCTGGGCATATTGTGTCAAGGGCTGACGTGTGGAGGTGGTGCAGCCTGGTAGTCCCAGGGGGGCTCCTAGTGGTGGAGGCTGTCACCTCTGTGTAGCCTAGGAGAGTCTCTACCTGTGGCGACTCTGCTGCTCTCGTAAATGGAGGTGCTGGTTCTGCAAAAGCAGGTGCCGGAATTTCACATCGCATCAACGGTCACAGATTTGCTGAAGTTCCCGTCGATTGGCTACTGGAAAACCCCCGCCAGTCCCATCACGACCATCAGGTGAAGTAGAGCTTACAACGCACTCTCAACAGGAAGCTGTTGGTGCCCTTGTCGTTCAGCTATTTCCCAACAATTGGTCGTACTACGGGTACCCAACAGTAAAAAAAGTCAGTTCATTTACGCCATCATGAGCAGATGCTTCCCTATGGCTCGAAAAGCTCAATTACACAGGAGCACCTCATATAGATGCACCAGGTGCTATTCTCATGACTCAATTGACTGTGTGTTGCCTTACAGCCCCTATATTTCGTCAATTACGCTCCCCTAGCCTTTTCTCCCTCGTTTTCCCCTAATCTCCAGGCTCTTTTATGCGCTATACATTAGCCACCAGTCAAAGACAATAAAACAAAGATATAAACGTGGTTAACGAGTTCAGGCTTGACTTACATTAGCGTGGGTGTAAGATGGCTGATTGAAGAGCGACAAAGTATTTTCACATGACTTGGACTATTGACTGCCCTGCTCCTTGAATATTTATTTCTTTTTGTGGGGAAAGCTGGAACTAATATGAGAGACGCGGTTGAATATACAGGAGCGATGCTTCGAACTATTGACCCTTATCACTATTCTTCTCTGGGTAGCAGTTCTAATTTAGTTGACGATGGTCTTCATGCCGTGTATATGTATAGCTGTAACAACTTCCCACGTTTGCAGTTGTACTGGTGGTGGAAGTCTGCTGTACCGTAGAGCAGCTGTTTTTTAGGTACGGTTCAACATCACGTTAACTAACGCTGATTTTCCATAGAAGAGGTGTTCAATATGACTTCAGCTAGTGCTCATGCCTCTGTAGCTGTCCGTGATCTTTAAATACGTCCAATTAGTCACTTTAATACCCCACGTGCCCTGTTCAAGGTCTAAAGATTAGATCGTGGCTGTGAAGTTTGGTAAACACTTAGTCTAAAGATCTAGCTGGAAATAATGTAGACGCGGTTTGTATCTGGGTCATATACACACTTATGAGTGTTGCAGTTCCAGATGGACCCTTAACGCGTTTACTCTGGGCTTAGGTGAAACTTAACAGCTGGCATACAATAGATGTCTTTGTTCTCCGTTATAGCACTAAGCCGACTTGATGTTAGCGAGGGAACTAAAGCTTCTTTAGACATGGCTATAAAAAAAACAAGGATGGCTGTACTATCTCTCAGATTGCCTGATCGCTCTATGGACTTCTGTTCAAGGTGTCCATAAGCACACATTGTCTAGAAACAGTCCTCTAGCGCGCTCATTTAACCGGGGCCTTCAAAGGTATAACGCAGAAAATATCTGCTTGAACTAAATTAGACTCTTGGCTTAGATGTCGATCAGAGGTTTGATATTCAGGTACAACTACAACAAGATGTGTTAAAATAAAAACCTTATAACAATTAATAGTGGTTAACCACTCTATATTAGGGTATAATAATAGTACAATGAGCAACCAGCATTGTCATAAGTGATAAAAAAACAGACCATATCAACAGGCCAAAAAGAACTAGGATAAAAATAAGTAACGAAAAGGACAAATTATGAAGATGCTCCACTCAGAGAAGCCCCCAAGCAAAGCTCAATCATAGTTCAGGTTTTTAACCACTCAGTGGGAAACTCCTTACAACAATAATGGAGCACCTAGAGCTAATAATGGAGCCAAGGCGTAAGCAATGTTGTCACCGGCGTAGGCGTTGAAGGCTTGACCAGCAGCGTTGGTGAAGGAGGAGACTTCTGGGACAGATGATTCTTCAGAGGTCTTGGATTCTGGAGCAGCAGAGGACTTTTCGGCAGAAGATTCTGGAGCGGCAGAGGATTCTGGAGCAGCAGATGAGGAACCAGTTTCTTCTGGAGCAGAAGTGGAGTCACCACCACCTAGAGCTGGCAAGATTCTGGATGAGTACCATGGTAAACCGGTAACATAGGTGGAGATAGCAGCTTGATCCAATTGACCGTACAAGGTGGTGTAAGAGTCATCAGTGTAGGTGGACAATTGTTGGTACAAACCCAAGACACCGTTTGGTGGAATGTGACCTTCTTGGACCCATGATAAGTAGTCAGCTTGGTGAGCACCAATGTCACTCAAGACAACGTTGATTTCTTGGATTTCAGCAGCGTCTTGGGCTTTGACGGCTAGGGCTAGGGCTAATAGGGATAGAGCGAATTGCATTTTGGCTGGGTATCTGTGTGATGTAGAAACAGAGGATGAGAAGAGACCTTGGAGCTGGGAACGAAGGCGTTTTATACCTTTTGGGAGCTGCCCATTGCACAGATGGCCCGTGGCTCTACGGCGAGTATGGCTCTTCTCACGCCCATCCAAAATGTGGGGAGGCCGCTATTATGCAGAGCGGTACATGAATGCAGTTTCCACTTTCGGCCGTTTCTCAGCAATTCTGGGCAATTCGTGTTTCCCGAGCGCTCGAGAAGGAAACTCTATTTGAGCCGTTTTTTTTAGAAATTCCACTGCAGGTGCTGATCTTAAACGAGATACACCACTCGAACAACAACACCTCCTCTGGCACACGCCTTAAAGCTGCCCTTCCCCCCCTCCACTGCTCGTCTATTTGACTCGCAGCGCTGCTCCTCCTCCTCCACTGGCCCCTGTCAGACACAACTGCCCGACATGCAGGCCCTCGTCGCGTTCCTGGCTCAACACCTGGCCCACTACCGCTTCTTCCACCACCACTTCGACAACTCGCTGAGCGCACTCCTCACCACCCTGGCCGTGCTGCTGATGGCCGTCATCCTCCTGTACAAGCTGCTGTTCCAGATCGGCCTCTGGCTGGGCTGGTGGGAGCTCCCAGGCAAGGAGTACTTCCTCGACAAACCCGTCCATTGTGCTCACATCTACGTCTTGGGCCATATTCGCCAAAATGGTGCAAGAAGCCAAATCAGGCCTCTGAAATTCCATTTAGAGTTCAGCCCGGAGGAGTACAACGAGAGGGACCCAGATTTAGGTTCCACTTTGGGGTTCACTAGAAAGAAACTCTATTTCCTGTTCAAGGATTCTCAGTGGTTTAAGCACTACGCGCATGAGAACAAACAGACTGCCTTCAAGATTGGTGATGTCAGGATTCTGGGGGAAAACGGTGATCTGCTCACTGACGACGACGCGCCTCTTTGTCTCCTGGGCATCGAGACTGGTGACACCGTCGATGTCGAGTTCAGTGTCTGACCGGATTTGCCTTGTTTATTCCAACTGTACTGACACGGCGTATAGACCCGAGTCGGTGCGTGTTTCTTGCTCCTGTGGTTGTTGTTTTCACATTCTTTTGTTGTCGTTTTCCCACCCTGTATACAGCTCCACTTCTAAATACCACTCCTAAGGCTGGTTTAGGAAACGCATATGCCCGTTTTGTAGAAAGATGACCCTATATTCCCGTACATTCTCGAACCTCTAAATCCTGAACTTCGTAAACACTTCGTCGTTTGGATCCAGCTGGTTGACTTTGTTCTCGCCCCAAATCCAGAACTTTATCATCTTCTTCAGGTTGGAATCGACCAAATCGTCGTGGATACTCGTGTCATTGTTGGTCAAATCGTCGTCATTGTTAATGTCTTGGTACTTCTCGTCATCGTTTCGGGTATCATAATCGCTAATCTTACGATCTTGCTCAAACTCAACCAGATGCTCAGAGTTCTCCATGAGTATGGACTTGTTGATCAACTCGGATATGTCCCTTCTCAGCTTAAACTCTAGTAACTCTTTCAACTTTGTGGGTAACTTGTCTAGTGATTTGGCCTCGTTATTCGAGTACAGCAACAACGTCATGGCTAATTCCAGCTCTTCCATGAACTTTGTGTTCTTGATGGCCTTGTTTGTAAGCTTCTCTTGAGCGAATGTAATGATCTTTAGGATGAACTCATGTCTATCTGTCTCGTTTTCCGTATTGATCGGGACTTTAATCATCTCTATCAAATTCAGCAACAGCAGCTTGAAATAGAGGAACTGGTTCTTCTCTAGCAAATCTGGGTAGTGCAAGTTCAGCTTGTTGATGACTGTCTGGATCTCGCCATTGAGTATGTTCTGTTTGATTTCTTTTCTGAACTGGATGGAGTTGAAGCCGATGAAGGACTTGTCCTTGGAGGACTCCAGATCTATCCCAATCTCACGGGCAAACTTGACACTGGTGGACTCGTAGCCCTCGAAGATCAGGTAGTCCAGTATGAGCTTGTTGATCTGCGCCTTGTCGATGTTCTGTGCCTCGGCCAAACGCTCCCACTCGTTCATTCTGGTGCTGTTTTTGGCTGTGGAATGCTGGTTCTGTATGGCTGTTACTCCTCTTTCTGGCTCTTTGCCTGTACTCGAGGTTGTGTCAAATTCCTGCACAAGCGCGACGGCGCGGTTCTCCGCTTTGTGCAGATCCTTGAAAAGGAAAGGAAAATCCCAAAAAAGCACGACGAACGTACAACTTCTAAACTCCCGTGTTGTCAATCAGGAGCACACTTTCGCCACCCTCCATTCGCCAGAACCGTGTTTCTCCCTTCCGGCTGCCTGTGACCTACCTTGCTGCGTTTTCTCCCTTGTTCCCACGGCTGTTTTGAACCCCAATTTCGATTGTGTTTCCAAAGAGTCAATTGTCATCACAAGTGGCGAATCAACGCATTTTAGTACCCTTTCTTGTCTTTCAGTGCTGTCTGTGGCCGTCTTCCTATAGAATTGTGTCACTACAGTGCTCTTATATAACTATTTGCTATAATAAACTTATTGCAACAGACCCTTTTGCCTCCCACTCTATAAAGGCCTAACAACCTTTACCCTTTAGACTAATACCCATCATCAAACACTACCACCACAACCCCCACCCCAACTACCCCTCCACCTCACAGATCGTTTTAGCTGGTTTAGATACACAATGGATCCAAACGTCAAGGACCTGGAAGCTGTCGGTGAAGATTTCTATCTCTTCTTGAATGATCTGACTTTCAATTCAAGACCAATCATCACAAATTTGACACAGATTGCCCAGGAGAACGTTAATGCTGCTCAATACATTGCTAGAGCTGTAGAGAAGAGAATTGAAAAAGTGAGTATCTTTGGATTGTGTTTTATGAACACTACTATATTGTAGATCTTTGTACTAACATTTTAACCTTTAGGCTGTTCCTGCTCAGAAGCTGTACACATTCTACCTGCTGGATTCCATCTCAAAGAACGTTGGTAGTCCTTATACACTGTTATTCGGCTCCAATCTGTTCCAGACATTCACACAGGCTTATCTTTTGGTTGATGATAATAACAGAAAGAAGTTTATTGATTTGTTCAAGACTTGGAAAAGTGCCACCACGTCTTCCGGTCTACCATTATTCCCAAAGGAACCTATTGATAAGATTGAACAATTCTTGATCAAAGCCAGCACCATTTATCAACAACAGATTCAAGCCTCTAGATCAGCCACTCCACAACTGACCAATCAATCACTGTTCCCAATCGTTGATAAATTGTTATACTTGACAAATCAAAGACTACTGGCAAATCCTCAGGATAACACCATCCATCAGAAACTACAGATCATTACACAGTTGAAACAAGCATTACAAACTGAGAACTTACCACCACAAGCATTGACCCAGGTGCAAAAGCAATTAGACGATATGACTAAGCATGAAGAGAGTTATTTGAGAAATACACCACCTGTTCGTTCCCCTGCTCCAAGAAGCGGGTCCTTACAACCACAACATCTACCACAGCAACAAACACAGTTCCAACCACTTTTACAACAGCCACTGCCATCATCACAACCACCTGTTGTGCCTAACTTGTCAAACATACTACAAAAGAATGGTGCTCCAGAGAAGAAAGGTAACCCATTAGGTCTTTTGAACAATATCATGAGCAATGGTGGTCTGAAATTGCCTTCAGCAAAGCCAAAGAACTCCCCTGGTGGCCCAAAGGCAGATCTGTCTTCATTACTGAGTAATTTGGAGAAGAAAGGTCTGGTTAAATCTAAGACGTCAGTTCCATCAGCATCGGTATTGAAATCATTGTTGACTAAGAAACCATCGAGCTCTACTACATCTGCCCCAGAGGCCAAAGTCAGTGAATTTGCCAAGTTTGATCTGAATTCCAAGTTTTTGAACAATGACCCAACTGACATCTATGTCCTAACCTTCTTCACCAAAAGACCCAACAAGTGTGGCCAGTGTGGTAAAAGATTTGACTCCTCCACCAAGGGCCAGAACCTACGTCGTGAACATCTAGATTGGCATTTCCGTGTTAACAAGAAGTTGAAAGAAGGTAGAAACCCACAATCAAGAAACTGGTATCTGGACGACGAGGCCTTTGTTAATTTCAGAGATGATGAGATCTTCAGCAGTGAAAGCCAGGAAGAACCAGTTGTCAAGGAGGAGAAATTCGAATTAAAGAGAAGTTATGTCACAGTCCCATCAGATTGTACCGATACTACTGTTGTTTGTGGTATTTGTAAAGAAACTTTGAAAGGTACCTTTGATGATGAATTAGGTGAATGGATCTGGGACAATGCAGTGAAGTCCAATGGGAAAGTGTTCCATTCCAACTGTTTCCAAGAAACTTCAAAGGCTGGTTTGTTGGCTAATTTGATCCCTAATAAGAGAAAGAGAGAAGATGAGAAGAAGTTTGATTTAAACATGCTGAAGAACATTGTTTCAAACGTCAAGTTAGAAGATGGTCCACAATTCAAGAAGGAGAAGATATAATCAATAGAACTAATGTATTTAGCTAACAATTTACAGCTCAATTTAATGATAACGTTTCAAATTTGTAGACGTATATAGATTTGTATTTTATGTGCAAGACCTAGAATCAAACTAGTTTTGACCTAAACATTTCAAGATGTCGCTCCAGACGGTCTTTGGACTTTGAGAAGCATCAATACCTGACCAGATGTTGGTCTTCTTGTAGTATTCAACGATTGGTTCAGTTTGCTTGTGGTAAGTCACCAATCTTTTCTTCAAGGCTTCAGCGTTGTCGTCAGATCTTTGGACTAATGGTTCACCAGTGATGTCATCAGTCATGTCTTTCTTTGGTGGGTTGAATTCCTTGTGGTATGATCTACCGGAAGCTGGGTGGACTAATCTACCAGTGATTCTTGAGACCAATAATTCATCATCGATCTTTAGTTCAACAGCTTTTTCTAATGGCTTACCAGATTCAGCTAACATGGAGTCCAATTTTTCAGCTTGTGGGATGGTTCTTGGGAAACCGTCCAAGATGAAACCGTTCTTACATTCTGGGTTAGAAGCTAATTCGGATTTGATCATGTTGACCATGATATCATCGGAGACTAAACCACCTTGATCCATGATCTTCTTAGCTTCTAGACCCAATTCAGTCTTTTTGGCAACTTGGGATCTCAACATATCACCAGTGGCTAAGTGACAAGCACAGTATTTTTCTTTCAAGTTTGGAGCTTGAGTACCTTTACCAGCACCTGGTGGACCGATCAAGACCATACGGATTGATTTTGGAACAACTGGGGTTAAACCATTTTTTTGTTCCAATTGGACAATACGGTTTTGCAAGTTGTGAACTAATTCTTTCAATTCTTCAACAGTGGACATTTTTATTGTTGATTGATGGGGATCTGATACAGGGAAGGACTATTGTTTGTTCAACATTTCACTTTTTTTCTCGACAACGAAATTCTGTGAATTTGGTTGGGCGGTGACCAAATTAGCGGGCGAAAGTAGTCGCACGTGACAAAATATTCACGTGATGAGAGTATCTCGATTTGGAAAACCATCAATTTCAAAAGTTTTAAATTCGGGCGTGTGGCGTAGTTGGTAGCGCGTTCGCTTAGCATGCGAAAGGTCTCCGGTTCGACTCCGGACTCGTCCAAATTTTCTTTTTTGCCATTTTTTTGGACAGCTTACTATTCTCGAGCTCTGTAGCTTTATTTTTATCTGACTAATTTCTGATTTGGAGCTATATTTGTGGTGTTATTTCTGTTTAACTTTTTCGCTAACAGTACTACATCTGGCTCAGGGAATTTTTTTTGGGGAGCTGAAAGCTGACACAAAACCACACTTTATCAGTGGAAAATTCTACAAAGCAGATCTTGATAGAACGTCTAGTCCAATGTGCAGTTTGTTCGAGGATAGGAGCCCGTTTTTCCCAGTGACATGGCCGGATCTCGAGAGAAGGAGCTAGAAGAGAAGCTTGACACGCACTACAGTGTGCTTCCCAGAAGCCAGATCCTTCTGGTGGTTTGGTGCTTGATCTTAGGTGCTGTTTTGACTATGGGTGATACAGCCGGTATCTCGGTCGCTTTGCCATACATTGCCAAGGACTTGAATGCATCAAAGACTATACAATGGGCTGGTACTGTCTTTTCCATCTCAAATGCCATCTTTACTGTTCTATCAGGTCGGTTCGCTGACATCTTTGGAAGAAGGAATTTGGTGATAGCGTGTCTAATGACCACTGGTGTCTTCCAATTGGCACAGGGTCTAGCCCAGACAGGTCCTCAGTTTTACATCTTTAGAGCAATTGCTGGTCTTGGGTGTGGTGGTGTTATTCCTTTGTCTATGGTTATCATTGCCGATATTGTGACGCCCAATGAAAGGGCCAAGTACCAAGGGTTATTTGGTTCTGGTATCGGTCTTGGAAGTGTTGTGGGCTACTTTATGTTCGGTGGTTTCGCTGAAAGAAAAGATGAAGGCTGGAGAGACACCTTCTACTTACTTTGTCCGATTTCAATTGCTACTGGTATTGTTGTTTGGTTCATTGTTCCTAATAGTAAATCAAAGTTGTCCAAGAGAGAGATATGGGTGAACTTGGACTATCTGGGTGTCATTACAGCTGCTGGTTTCATAGTATTCTTCCTAATACCTATGAATTGTGGTGGTATTTTGTTCAAATGGTCCAGTCCTTTGATAATCACATTCTTTGTCCTTGCTGCTGTGTTCTTCATTGCATTTGTCTTAATTGAAGGCTATGTTGCCAGATTACCAATTATTCCACATAAGATCTTCAAGAATATCCCAGTTTGTAACATATTGTTCCAGGCCTGCATCTATGGTATGGTGTTCTTTTCAGTTGCTTTCTATTTCCCTCTTTACTTCACTGTTGTGAGAGGGTTTAGTACTATGGGCACCTCGGGCATGATGCAATGTATAATGTTACCATTGTGTCTTCAATCAAACATATCAGGGAGAATCATTTCAAGAATCAGAAACTATAACTATGTTATATGGACCGGTTATTCAGCGTGGATGTTAGCTAATTTCTTGTTATTAATGTTGAATGAGGATCGAAACTTGTGGGCTGTTGGTATTATTCTATTCATCATGGGGAATGGTATTGGTTGGACATTCCAGCCTTCACAGCAAGCTCTCCAATCACAATCTGACATCAAGGATAGATCTGTTATCATGGGTTTAAGAAATGCTTTGAGATTCTTAGGTAACGCCATTGGTATTGCTCTATCGTCTTTGATCTTCACTCATACGATAATAAAACAGGTCAACTCATCAGAAGGTCTAACAGAGTTTGAGAAGGACTTCATTCTAAGCCATATCACTGCTAAGTTTCATATTGAGAGTATCACCACAGACCCTGAAACAATAGCCCTCATCAAAAGCATATACATGATGGCAGTTAGACATTTGATTTATTTCTGGATCCCAGGTATTGGTATTTGTTGGACTTTGTCGTTCTTCATCAAAGACAGAGGTCTGACGAGCAGAGATGAACCAAAAGAGAAGGATGTTGAGTTAGGTGAGGTTGAGGTACACAGTAAAGAGAATGATAGCCAGCTAGGGCACTCTGCTTCAAATATGCAGCGTCTCACCGAGAAGAGCTCTTATCATGAAAACACCAAGGTTCTGGATGGTTCTAATAAAAGCTTGAGTATAGATGGGAAAGGCTCGCTGTGACTGGCTGTTTGTGATGGTACAAGTAAGTTACTGAGATTAGTTATAGTATGTGCGATATTAATTGCCTATGACGTAGTCTTGAATGTTCCGGCGCAACTGGTCTCATGGCTGCAAAATATTTTCTAAGCAACAGTACCTGTGGCTGACCCTTATCGAATTTGCCAAGCAAGCTTCGTAAAATGTCAGATCTAGTGATGAATCTGGGGTAAGCGATGTGTGATCAGCTACTGGAGCCTTATTGTTCGCCATTCAAGGCACTGCTGCTGCCTCGTAGATGGCATTACATGGTCAGTGTCTCTACGTCTTTGTTCTCCCTTCTGATCCTTATCAGCTACGTCGGTGAAAGATAGGCGGGCACGCCGAAAAAATACTGACCATTTTGAGGATGTCAACGCCCGCGTTGCCAGCTTCGTGCGCTCAAATTCTGACTCTGGCTGGACTCTGCAGTGAACCACAGGAACTGAACAACAGTTTGGAAAGGTTTCAGTATGTTAGCTCCGCTTGTCGACGAAATGCCCGCTTTTACTCCCATGGCGTTCAGGAAGATTCTCTTCAGTAAGCACCTAGCTACGAAAGAGCAGCGCACTCCAAAATGATGTCCTTCAATACCTGGTACTACTATGTACCAGTACTCAGTACTGCTTTTCCACTCTTGTGACTTGTCCAAAGACAGATAGTTGGCTACAATGCTTGTGCCAAAGCTAGCACTCTTCCCACTTGGGGCGACCTCTTTCAACTTGAATTCTCCGTGCGATGCAGATCCTCCCACTAAACTTCCCTCAAACGGTCAAGGAACGGGTCCACCTGCAGAATTAGCATGAAGCCAAAAGCAGTATCTGACATCACATCATGCACGAGCGCCACTTATCAAAGGTACTTTGGGGATTCGTTATTTCCCCTGCTTGAAGAATATATAAGTGTAAATCCCCAGGTCCAAGATTGAAACCGCACCCACAAGCGAACCGTTGACAAGCTGAGCACACATCAAGATCCAAGATGGCTGATCTAAGTGATGAGAAGGCAGCTTCCAAAAGCCTCTCCTCTGGTGACATCAAGGGTGAAAATGCTATCACCCATGTCCTGTCTGCTGCTGAAGACTTCGAGAAGAACGAACTAGTCCGTTCCCCAGACCACTTGGTGTTTGACGACTCCAAGTTGGACGCCTTCTTCCAAACCCTAGACACTGGGTCTGCTTCATTGTTGTTGACTAGATCTGGTCATGGTCTGAAATACTTAGAAGTGTCTGCTTCTGAGCTTCCAGTTGATGCAAAGTACTTCTTGGACAAGGTTCAAACAATGACTGATGAAAGAGCCTTGGAGGTCATCAAAGAAACCGTCGAAACTCATGAGAACGATGCCAATTTCCCAACTGACATTTATGACTTCCTAGCTGAGGTGAACGATGGTACAATCAAGATTGATTCATCTCCTGAAACTAACTTCAAGGCTAAATTGGAAGCCGTTGTCTGCTACTACCACTCCCCATACCCAGAGGTCAGATCAGTCACCGATATTTTCAATGACCCAGAAGAGCCTTGTGAAACCATCAGATCCTACACCATTGCAATCTTCTGGTTGATTATTGCGTCTGGTATCGGTGAATTCTTTTCCCATAGACAACCTGCCATTAGTTTGTCAACTTCCATCTGTGCTGTCTTGATGTACCCATGTGGTAAAGTCTGGGAGAAGATCTTCCCTGATGTTACTTTCAATGTTTTTGGTCACAAATGGAGCTTGAATCCTGGTCCATACTCTTTCAAAGAACAAATGCTCGCTGTACTATTTGTCATGGCCTCTTCTACTTCTGTTTACGTCTCTTCAAACATCGTCGTCCAGGTCAAGTTTTACCATCAAAACTGGGTCCACTTTGGTTATCAATTCTTCTTGGTCTTTTCTACCCAACTTATGGGTTTCTCCTTTGCTGGTTTATTGAGAAAATTCGTCATCTATCCAGGTCGTGCTGTTTGTCTACTGTTTTGCCATCAATTGCTTTGAATAGAGCTCTTTTGAAACCAGATGTCAAGGAGAATATCAATGGCTGGACTATCACAAAGTATAAGTTCTTCTGGACTTGCTTTTTCAGTATGTTTGTCTACTTCTGGATCCCAGACTACGTTTTCCAAGCTCTTTCAACTTTCAACTGGACTACTTGGATCAAGCCTGATAACTACAACTTGTCTACTATCACCGGTACCGTTGGTGGTTTAGGTATGAACCCATGGCCAACTTTTGACTGGAACGTCGCTAATGGTGTCTTGGCTCCAATTGGTGTTCCATTCATGACCACCTTAAACTTCTTTGTTGGTACCATCTTGGGTTTCTTTGTCATTGTTGGTGCCTACTACTCTAATTACAAATGGTCAGCCTACTTACCAATCAACTCAAATGACATTTTCACCAATACAGGTGAATCTTTCGAAGTTAAGGAAGTCTTGGGTGATGATGGTAAATTCAGTGTCGAGAAGTACCAGAAGTACTCTCCGCCATTCTATTCTGCTGCTAATATCATTGTTTACGGTGCTTTCTTCTTTGTCTACCCATTCTCCTTCTTGTACAACGGTTACTCAGAGTGGGCTACCATCAAGTTTGCTATCAAGTTGATCAAGACAGAATTGATTGCCAGTTACAAAAAGTTTAGAGCCAACCCTAACCCATTCAAAGTTGGCGACTCTGAAGAACAGAGAAAGACTCTGCTAAACTACTCAGATGCCAACTCTAGAAAGATGTCTGTATACAAGGAAACTCCAGACTCTTGGTTCTTAGTTACCTTAGTTGTTTCATTGGTGTTCGCCATTATTTGTGTCAAAAAATACCCAGAGACTAACACTCCAGTCTGGGGTATCTTCTTCGTCATTGGTATCAACTTAGTCTTCTTGGTCCCATTTGCCCTGCTATAAGCTGTCACTGGTATTCAGTACGGTATGAATGTGTTGGTTGAGTTGATTATTGGTTACGCCACAAATGACGGTATGGCTCTAATGACCTTGAAGGCCCTAGGTTATAACATCGACGGTCAGGCTGAAAACTTCGTTTCCGCTCAAAAGATCGCACATTACGCTAAAGTTCCACCTCATGCTTTGTTCAGAGCCCAAATTATTGGTACTATTATTCAAGGTTTTGTCTTTATGGGAGTTGTCAATTGGTCCCTATCTAACATTGAAGACTTCTGTGATGTTCATCAAAAGCAAAAGTTCTCTTGCCCAGATGAGCGTACCTACTACGCTGCTTCTGTCTTATGGGGTTACATTGGTCCAAAGATTATGTTCAACGGTATCTATCCTGCTATCAAATATGCCTTCTTAGTTGGTTTCCTATGTGCTGTGTTATTTATTGGTATCAAACACTACTTCCCAAAGTACTGGCCAAAACATTTCGAGCCAACTGTTTTCATAACTGGTTTGATCAACACATACGCTCCTTACAACTTGGGTTATATCTTCCCTGCTTTCTACTTGGCTTTCGGTTTCATGTACTACATCAAGAGAAAATACTTGGCTTGGTTCACTAAGTACACATATGTGTTCTCAGCTGCTATGAACGCCTCCATTGCTTTGGCTACGGTCATCATTTTCTTTGCCGTCCAATATCACCCAAAGAACATCGATTGGTGGGGTAACAACGTCCCATATGCTGGCATTGACGGTGGTGTGGGCCAGCAGGCTTTGAAAGACATTACAGCTACTGAAAGAGGCTACTTTGGCCCTGAAATGGGTCACTATATATCCTACCAACGATAGCGTTTGATCTACTAAGTACATACATTCTGCCAAATTAACGTGTCAACAAGTGACAATTCTGTGTACAAAATTATTTTGCGAACTCTATTTCTGCCCAGGACTAAACCAAATCTTACAGTATAACGAAAGAGCAATTAATTGTGGCAAACGATTGTTTAGCTACATGTCGTGTCAATAAATTCAGTAAATTTGTAAATCTGAACAAGTACTATATAAAGGAGTGTAGATCTATCTTAAGATAGTCCAAACTAGAAACAGCAGAGTTGGTAAAAGACCCAAATTAAACATGGGTAAAAATTAAACATTAAGCACGCTGTAAACAGAATCAAACAGCTTAGACACTGTCGTTGGTTGGGTACTTACCCATTTCAGGACCAAAGTAACCTCTTTCAGTGGCAGTGATGTCCTTGTAGGATTGTTGGCCATTACCACCATCAATACCAGCGTATGAAACACTGTTACCCCACCAGTCAACACTCTTTGGATGGTATTGAACAGCAAAGAAGATGATCACAGCAGATAGAGCAATAGAGGCATCCATGGCAGCTGAGAAGACATAAGTGTACTTGGAGAACCAAGCGGTGTACTTTCTCTTAATGTAGTACATGAAAGCGAAACCAATGTAGAAACCTGGAAGGACGTATGACAAGTTGTATGGAGCGTAAGTGTTGATGATACCAGTGACAGCGACAGTTGGTTCGAAATGTCTTGGCCAGTATTTTGGGAAGAAGTGCTTGAAAGCGATGATCACAACAGCTAATAAGAAACCAACCAAGAAAGCGTACTTCATAGCTGGGTAGATACCGTTGAACATAATCTTTGGACCAATGTAACCCCATAAGACAGAAGCAGCGTAGTAGGTTCTTTCTGAAGGACAAGTGAACTTTTGAGGTTGAGTCTTGTCACACATACCTTCAATGTTGGATAGAGACCAGTTGACAACACCCATGAAGACGAAACCTTGGATGATGGTACCAATGATTTGGGCTCTGAATAGGGCTCTTGGTGGAACCTTGGCGTAATGGGCAATCTTTTGGGCAGCAACAAAGTTTTCAGCTTGACCATCGATGTTGTAACCTAAAGCCTTCAAAGTCATCATGGCCATACCATCGTTGGTAGCGTAACCGACAATCAATTCAACCAAAACGTTCATACCATAAGCAATACCGCTAACAGCGTATAACAAAGCGAATGGAACCAAGAAAACCAAGTTAATACCAATGACAAAGAAGATACCCCAGACTGGAGTGTTAGTCTCTGGGTATTTCTTAACAGTGATGATGGCAAAGACCAATGAAACAACTAAAGTGATTAAGAACCATGAGTCTGGGGTTTCCTTGTAGACGGACATCTTTCTGGAGTTGGCATCAGCATACTTCAACAAAGTCTTTCTCTTTTCATCAGAGGTTTTGAACTTGAATGGGGCGGCTTTGAATTCTAAGACAGCATCTTTGACTTCCTTACCAATTAACTTCAAGGCATATTTGATAGTAGCCCATTCAGAGTAGCCGTTGTATAAGAAGGAGAATGGGTAAACGAAGAAGAAAGCAGAGTAGACAACGATGTTAGCAGCAGTGTAGAAAGGTGGAGAATAGGCTTGGTATTTTTCAACATCGAACTTACCCTTGTCGTTCAAGACTTTAGCAACTTCGAAAGGTTCAGCAGTGTTGGTGTAAATGGTGTTGTCGTTAATTGGCAAGTAAGCAGACCAATTGTAGTTCTTGTAGTAGAAACCCAAGATGATGAATAAACCAACAATGGCACCACCGACCAAGTTCAAAGTGGTCATGAATGGAACACCGATTGGGGCGAAAAGAGCACTAGCGACGTTCCAGTCAAAAGTGGTGATTGGGTTGACACCCATACCAAGGACGGAACCGGTAACAACAGCCAAGTTGAAGTTGTCTGGTTTGATCCAAGTGATCCAGTTGAAGGTTGACAAAGCTTGGAACAAGAAATCTGGGATCCAGAAGTAGACAAACATGATACCGAAACAAGTCCAGAAGAACTTATACTTGGAAATAGTCCAACCGTTGATGCTTTCTTTGACGTCAGCCTTCAATAGGGCTCTGTTCAAAGCGATAGATGGCAAAGTGGTTGGCCAAACAGCACGACCTGGGTAAATAACGAACTTTCTCAAAAGACCAGCAAAAGAGAAACCCATCAATTGAGTAGAAAAGACCAAGAAGAATTGATAACCGAAGTGAACCCAGTCATGGTGGTAGAATTTAACTTGGGTAACAATGTTGTAAGAAACGTAAACGTTGGAAGATGAGGCCATAACCATTAAAGTAGCAAACATTTGTTCTTTGAAGGTGTAAGCACCTGGGTTCAAACGCCATTTGGAACCGAAAACGTTGAAGGTCTTGTCTGGCATGATCTTTTCCCAGATTTTACCACATGGGTACATCAAAACGGAACAGATAGAAGTGGTCAAGGAAATTGAAGGTTGTCTGTGAGCGAAGAATTCTTTGATACCGGAAGCGATGATCAACCAAACAATAGCAATAGAGTAAGATCTGATGGTTTCACAAGGTTCTTCTGGGTCGTTGAAAACATCAGTAACAGCTCTGACTTCAGCGTATGGAGAATGGTAATAGATGACAACAGCTTCTAATTTGGCCTTGAAGTTGGTTTCAGCGTCGGCGTCAATAGCAATAGCACCGGTGCTGATTTCCTCCAAATAGTCGTAAATGTTAGCAGGGAAATTGGCATCACCATCGTGGGCTTCAACGGTTTCCTTGATGATTTCCAAAGTTCTTTCATTGGAAATACGTAGACATTTGTCCAAGAAGTATTTGGCATTCAAAGGTAACTCAGCAGCAGATTTCTCCAAGTATTCAAGACCATGACCAGATCTAGTCAATAGCAGCTTGATGGATTCAGTTGACAAAGTTGACAAGAAAGCGTCTAACTTTTCATCGTCTAGGTGGACGTTTTCAATGGAACCGTAAAGTTCACCTGGAGCTTCCAAACCACCGTGGGTTTCAATGGCATGTAGGTCGTCTAGGGTTTCGACCTTGACATCCCCGGAGGAGATGCTCTTGGACGTAGCCAATTTCTCTTGATCTGATAAGTCGGCCATCCTTGCTTCTTGTGTGTGTAGGGACTCTAGCTTGGAAACGAATCAACAATTATCCAAACTGGGGTGAAGGTTGTCAAAGATGGACGTTGGAATGTACAGGTAGGCTTGCGATGCCAAAGAATGTTTTCTTGGGGATTCGAAGGACTTTATAAGAAACGAAGGGAAATCTTGCATGCAGCTAATCAATCGATAGAAGAGCGTTGCATTGTGCGCTTGGGGAGTGGGTTGTGGTTTGTGGTCCCACAGAATTTAGAGCCCCGATAACGTCAGCCAGAGCAGCGATAAGTTGATAAAGTGTGATAGCAGGAGCCGTTCGAATCAGAAGCCCAAAATGGCGATCGCAGTAGTCAGGCCAAGGCCTTTTGGCTGCAGTGCGGTGTGCGCGGGACTGGGCAGCTGAGCTGGGCAGCTGGGCAGCGGAGCTTGGATTTCTTGGAGGTCTTGGACTGGGGCTGGTGATGAGGCACAAAGCAGGCGCTGGAAGGGCTCTTGCTCCAGGTCCTCCTGTGGCCAGGGCCCTTCTACGTGGCAAGACCCTTCCTGATCTCTAGTATCTAGGTTCTACAGCTTCTCTGTGATGGACGCTTTACCATACCAAGGCAGATAAGGAGCTGCACCTTCATGCATCAGCTGTTGTCGGGTTTAAAACACGACCATAGGGAAGGTGAAACTTCAAACCCCAAAAACAGAGACGCCAGATCCTGGGAACGGGTGCCTGCGATTGGCCCAAGATATCTCCTTGACTCTTTGGCGAGCTATTGACGTGCGCGTAAACGGCTGGACACTGGCTCTGGTTACGCCCTGGCTCTTGCGATAATGATTAGATCGCACTTTAGTCCACACCTGTCAAGAGTTCAACGGTTGCGATAATTAATTTTCTGAATCTCAGATTTCAGTCTCCGCCAGGCTGCAGCGATAGAGGGAAAAAATATCGAAGGGCTGACTGCTGGAATGTTGAGGTGGACGTTGTGTCCATGTCGGGGATGCCTGTGCGAGGTTCGCGTTATGAGCAGGAGCAGGAGCATGATGGAAGTACATCGAATAAAATTAGAGCCTCTTGAGGCTGCCACAGCTAGAAGGCCTTGGGGTAGATCTCCTCTCTGCTCTCATAATCAAGATCCATGACTCTCTACAGCGCAAATTGCAGCCAGACTCCAACCCGTATCTCCAACTTCAAGATGCTGAAATTGAAGATTCTTTTTTTGGCTCGCGAGTTTAAGCTTTCGAAATTTGGATATCTCGATGCAGTCATATGTATTCATATGCATAATCAGGCACTCCTGCTGCATAAGGTTTGGAAGTTGATGGAAATGTAGTTGTGTCAGCAAAACCGCTAAAAATCGATTAACCCCAAGAGTCAAGGCAAGCAGCGGACTTGTTCCTTTTTGGCTTGGTTATGTCGGTATTCTGTCGCCTGCTTTTTGTCAGCTCCTTTGTACGTCTGATGTTTGTGCTTTCCGCGCGCGTTATTGTCTGCAGGGCTCGTCTCATGGTAGCACGTCTAGTGATACGTGATTCAAAGTGCCTTTGTCGTGATACGGGCCCGTATGAAGTGTGGAGACCGTGCCTTACGTGCTGTGGATTCTGAGAAGTTCGACGTACCCCCGTTTGACTTTTGCCAACTGGAAAAACAAAGGTACGATGAGGATTAGGCTTTAACTCAATCTCGGCCGAGGAGCTCACGCCTGGCGTCTGGTATCTCTGAAAGTCGGGGTCCTCTTGGAAATCATCGACCTCAATCATAGTAATCGCTCCTAGTGTCATGTTCTGTGCTTCTTGGGGATCATATACACTCGATATAGGCTCTAGCATGTGATCAAACCGTAAATATGGAACGAACTTTATCTCGATCCTGGTTGCACTATCTACGATTGTGGTTGTATTTAGCTGTAGTTTCTTTCTGTAAGCTGTGACAGCCAGAGTCAATTAAAGTTGAGGTCGATATAAGATCAGGGTAGAACAAAGGAACGGCACCATTTGTTGTCCATGCAAAGGGAACCTTGCTTTGAAAGGTCAGTTATAGATTATGGGGCACCGTTAAGCGCGAGTGCATCAGTGGTCACAGAGACATTTTTAACTACTGGCCGATATGGCTCGTCATATAGTAGCTGGTAAACTCAGCAGCGAAGGAGTATTATCAACAATGGTTTCGTTGCCGTCACTAGGATTGCTGAGTGCCATATATTTTATCTCATCTCACGGGCAACGGTGGCTTGCTGAATGGTGGTCATGAGGCCGTGATGTGAGCCAACTTAAAACTTATTATAGCTGTGCATTGACGATTGGTACCGTCAACGATTTGACCTTGAGCAGCAGTTGTGTATGGTTCTTTTGAAGGACGTATACACCGGTTGTGGCTTTTACTTTAGCTGGTTGAGTTTCAACTTTCAAGCAGAAGCTCCCACCTGCAGAAGCCATACTTCAACGGACTACGTCGACAGCAGACCTTTTGTAAGGTATCTCAATTGGGAATGGCGTACTACCAGGTTATGACGAACGTTGTCGTGGTGTAGGTGTTGTGTCTGTCGCTTCCGGCTTACTCATGATAAAAGGGGACTCTTCCATGCAAAAGCATGCCTCCTGCATCTAAATATACGACACGGCTAGTCAAATTCTGAATCCTAGATAGCGGGCTACATAGACAAGTCTAGTCAAGTACATCCGATAGTTACCAAATGATAAGATAGTAGATTGTAGTGAGTTATGGGTTCAGGCTTATACTTCGGTCCATTCATCGCGATTACTTGAAACTGCTTACTCCCTGAATTGATTTCCCACAAGCCTCGTATCTCGTTCCTTGCATTTCCTTGAAAGCCCAAGCTGGCTGCTGCTAACAAGCTTGCAGCAAAAAAAAAATAACTGTCCGCAAGTCGCGTCGAAGTTATGCTCCTCGACCGTTACGGCTTGGAAGCTAAGTATTTTAGCAGGATGATGATTTCGAATTCTCGACTCCGGCGTTTCTGCTTCTACGTTGGTTTCTGCTTCTCTCTTAGCAAAATCTCTGGAGCCTGTGACCCTGGCAATCCGTACTGACGTTAGAGCTCTACAGTGAGTTCCAGCTTATCAATCGCTAGTTGTCGTGGATTAGAGCCACAACCCCAGTTGCATCTTGGAAATTCGGTCTTGAACTGTAGCTGTGTGAAGAGATTTCTCTAACCGATCAGCACTAATATTTGTGTGAGCAAATGCTTCGTATGTATCTCAGCTAGCTACTGATTCGAAACCACAATAATCGTGCTTATCTTTTCGATATGTTAGGTACTTGAATCTTTCGTACGAAACACTGCGCAGTCTCTGTCATCTCCGGACTTGCAGTACTTTACCGGTCGGCTGATTTTGTTTCTCCTGATAGCGGCCAGCGGAGTCTCATGACTCTCAACGGAGTCAGAATGTGGGTACTCAAGACGCTGATAACACACTGAAGCAGACCAAACCACGCGTGTAAATGTTGAGTGTTGCCAGTTCATTGGCCCACGATAAGACTGACGGCTATCAACGAAAGTAAAGTTCACCGCCTCGTAATCAGCTGCCGTCATCCTAACAATAGGGATCTATCAGATCAGCAACGGAGAACCTCATCGAAGAGGCAAAGAAAGCACTCAATGTTGTCAATCTATGGTGTAATTTCATGATGCCTCAGATCTGCACAGTAGCCTCTCCTACAAGCTAGTATATGACAATTGATTCTTCATCAAATGCTTCTGTGATCTCTCACGCGCAGACGTAAGTATGTGTTGATACAAGAGGGCGCTACTGCTTGCAAAAAATCAAACTCTAATGCTTAACATATATATATGGTCATTCAGCAAATATTAAAGGAGTAGGGGATCTGTTTCAAACACTGTCGTTTGTCGGAAAGTTCCCCATCTCAGGACCGAGGTAGCCTCTGTCACTGGTAGTAATGTAATATCTTTCCAAGCCTGTTGGCCAACACCACCATCAATACCAGCATATGGAACGTTGTTACCCCACCAGTCAATATTCTTAGCATGATATTGAACAGCAAAGAAGATGATAACGGCAGCTAAGGCAATAGAGGCATTCATAGCAGCTGAAAACACATATGTGTACTTAGTGAACCAAGCCAAATACTTTCTCTTGATGTAGTACATGAAACCAAAAGCTAGGTAAAAAGCAGGGAACACATAACCCAAGTTATATGGAGCATAAGTGTTCAAAATACCAGTGATGATAACAGTTGGTTCAAAGTGCTTGGACCAGTATCTTGGAGCCCAACGCATAATGGCGATGAATAACACGGCACATAGGAAACCAATCAAAAATGCATACTTGATAGCTGGGTAGATACCGTTGAACATAATCTTTGGACCGATGTAACCCCATAACACTGAAGCAGCGTAGTAAGTTCTTTCTGAAGGACATGAGAATTTCTGCTTTTGATGGACATCACAGAAGTTTTCAATGTTAGATAAAGACCAGTTGACGACACCCATGAAGACAAAACCTTGAATGATAGTACCAATGATTTGGGCTCTGAATAGGGCTCTTGGTGGGACTTTAGAATAATGGGCAATCTTTTGAGCAGCAACGAAGTTTTCGGCTTGACCGTCGATATTGTAACCCAAGGCTTTCAAAGTCATCAGAGCCATACCGTCATTTGTAGCGTAACCAATAATCAATTCAACCAACACATTCATACCGTACTGGATACCACTGACAGCATATAGTAAAGCGAATGGCACCAAGAAAATCAAGTTGATAGCTATGACAAAGAAGATACCCCAGACTGGGGTTTGGGTTTCTGGGTATTTCTTAACACAGACAATAGCAAAGACTAGAGACACAACCAAAGTGACTAAGAACCATGAGTCTGGAGTTTCCTTGTAGACGGACATCTTTCTAGAGTTGGCATCTGAGTAGTTCAATAAAGTCTTTCTCTTCTCATCTGATGACTTGAATTTGAATGGATTCTTTCTAAAGCTAGCGTAACCTTCCTTCAATTCACCCCAGATCAGAGCTAAGGCATACTTAATAGTTGCCCATTCTTTGTAACCGTTGAACAAGAATGAGAATGGGTAAACGAAAAAGAAGGCACCGTAAACAATCAAGTTGGCAGCTGAATAGAATGGAGGAGAGTATTTCTGGTATTTCTCAACGTCAAATTTACCTTGTGCATTCAAGACTTCTTTGACCTCGAATGATTCACCAGTGTTGGTGAAAATATCGTTTGAGTTGATTGGCAAGTAAGCATTCCACTTGTAGTTTGAGTAGTAGACACCAATAATCATGAAGAAACCAATGATGGTACCAATGAAGAAGTTCAAGGTAGTCATGAATGGAACACCGATAGGAGCCAAGACACCGTTAGCGATGTTCCAGTCAAAAGTTGGCCATGGATTCATACCTAAACCACCAACAGTACCGGTGATAGTAGCCAAGTTGAAGCTATCAGGCTTGATCCAAGTGGTCCAGTTGAAAGTTGAAAGAGCTTGGAAGATGTAATCCGGGATCCAAAAGTAGACAAACATACCAAAGAAACAAGTCCAAAAGAACTTATACTTGGAAATGGTCCACCCGTTGATGTTTTCTTTCACGTCAGCTCTTAACAAAGCTCTATTTAGGGCAATAGTTGGTAACACGGTAGGCCAGACTGCACGACTTGGGTAAATGACAAACTTTCTCAAGATACCAGCGAAGGAGAAGCCCATCAATTGAGTGGAGAAGATCAAGAAGAATTGGTAACCGAAATGAACCCAGTCTTGGTGGTAGAGCTTGACTTGAGTGACAATGTTGTAGGAGACGTATGGGGAGCCAGCAGAGTTCATCAAGTACAGAGCAGCAAACATTTGTTCCTTTTAAGTGTATAGACCCGGGTTAGTTTGAAACTTCTTACCAAAGATTGTAAACTTGTAGTTTGGAATGAACTTTTCCCAAGCTTTACCACACGGGTACATCAAGATAGAACACAATGATGAGGAAATCCCAATGGAAGGTTGTCTATGTGAGAAGAACTCGTTAGCACCAGCAGCCAAGAAAGACCAGAAGATAGCGATAGTGTAGGAACGAATCGACTCACAAGTTTCATCAACGTTGTTGAAGATATCAGTAACAGATCTGACTTCAGG
>JAJMFP010000219.1:0-69879 GCA_030574855.1 Taiozyma rabaulensis
AGTCAACCCACCAACCATGAACAGAGTCCCCTCTTCCGCCATCTCCACGCCAATGCAGATATCCCCGTCACCGCTCCAGTCAACGAGGACAAATGCCAACTCGCCAAACCTTCCTCTATCAGCCCAGACACCACTTCAACACACATCTCAGAACATCTCCAGCCAACAGACTCCGCAATCAGAACATCAAAGTGCCGCTAATGCCATTCAAGAACTACAGAACCTGGAACTGCTCCCTTTGATCATGGACCTGGTAGAAGACGTCAACACGGGGAAGGTGCTGCCTAAGGATGTCACCAATCACAGTAAGAACCTGATCCAGGTCAAGATAAACAGAGCCAGAGACATCTTGATGGGCATCTCTGGTCTAAGTGAGACGCCAGAAGAAAGGATTGCCCGAATGGAGAAGTTACAGAAGAATATCACGAATAAGAACAAGTCACTGGACCTGTTTAAATCTCTGGTCAGCGAGAGACTAGGAAACAGTGATGAAGTGAAGGATAGTGATAACAATGGGAGCAAAGAAGAAGATAAAGACGTTGAAATGAGTCTATGAAGTTCAATGACTAGAGCAAGTCGGTTCCGAAAATCGCAAGATTAAGCTCAAAAAACATCTACTTCCTTCCCAAACTTGACATAAAAGACTTTAATGAAGGTACATCTATCATATAAGCACATAACGTATTCCATAACTCTCCGCATTAGCCAATAAACCGCCTATAATTACGAATTCTCGCCGCCCTCTCCGCAGTGTTACCCGGAGTGGTTCCGGCAACAAAAACTGGATCGACGATTTTTTTCGACAAAAAGTGAACAAAAAGTTGAGAGAAGAGACCAGTACCAAAGCTGGAATAACCAACCAACGCCACAAATGTCCGCCGAACAACCACAAATTGTCCCAGGGCAACTGCCAATCACTGACCTGGCCAAGATCTCCCCTCTGCCTCAGCCAGTCCAGACCCCAGACCAGGCCTCCTCCTCCTTCTGGTCCTCCAACCCAATCTTTTCATACCTGAACAACGTCTACACCAAAGTCTCTGACCACAGAAAGGCCCTAGACTTGATCAACCCAGGTACCATCGAGAACTTGAACAAAGAAGTCAGCCGTGATGTCTTCCTAAACCAATACGCCTTCACCGGTCTAAGAGCCGATTTGAACAAGGCCTTCAGTTTGAACCCAGCTTTCCAAACCTCCCACACTTTCTCCATTGGTTCTCAATCCATCCCACCATACGCCTTCAGTGCCCTATACGCCACTGACAACTTCTTCATCCAAGGTAACGTTGACAATGACTTCTCCCTATCTGGTAGATTGAACTACGGTTGGGACAAACACAACATCTCCAAGGCCACTTTACAAATCGTCAAGAACCAACCAACCATGGTCCAATTAGAACAAGATTACCAAGCTTCTGACTTCTCCATCAACTTAAAGACTTTAAACCCAACCTTCTTATCCAATGATGGTGCTTTCTCAGGTGTTGCCGTTGGTTCCATCTTACAATCCATTACCAAAAGACTAGCTGTTGGTTTAGAAACCGTCTACTCTGCCCAACCAGAATTACCAGGTGATGCTGCCGTCTCCTACGTTGCTCGTTACAATCACGATGATCAATGGATCGCTTCTGCCCAATTACAAGCCTCAGGTTCATTAGTCGCTTCATTCTGGAGAAAAGTTGCTGAAAACGTTGAAGCCGGTTTAGAAACTCAATTGACCACTCAATTAGTCCCAACTGACCCACAAGCCGCCTTATTAGGTGGTGCTCCAGGTTTTCAAGCCAAATTCGAAGGTGTCACCACCATTGGTGCCAAGTACGAATTCAGACAAAGTGTTTTCAGAGGTCAATTAGACTCTACTGGTAAAGTCTCTGCTTTCTTAGAAAGAAGAATCTTGCCAACTGTCTCCGTTTTATTCAGTGGTGAAATCGACCAAGTCAAATCCGCTTCAAAGATCGGTGTTGGTCTAACTTTCGAAACTGCTGGTTCTGAACAATTAGCTTTGATGCAACAAGGTTTGGTCGATGCTAACGGTAACCCAGTCCCAGGTGCTCCACAAATCTAAGGAACATTGAAAATGAAAGGAAAAAGAATTTATGATGTATTTTTTTATGTTTTGTGAAGGAAGAAGCTTTGATCGTTCTGCCTTTGCGTACCTCTTGTGAATATTAACAAACTATTCGTTTAATTTAGAATGATAGATTATACCGTGTAGTGCTACATGTTGTTGAGTAGTCATGTCATAAACGTTCATTATGTGTCTTGGTTCTTTTATATTGTCCTGCAATCAAAATAGTGACTTCAAGAATCCAGTGAAACTTGAGTCAGCATCTTCCTTGTCATTATTGTCATTCTTCAGTATGTTATAAACAGCAACAGATTCCTTTTGTCGTTGCTTATGAAGATCAAACAGTTTTGGATCTGTAATCACTCTCTTAACGGTCTTTTGGGCCGATGGTGGATTTAGATTTAATGAGATGTATCTTTTCTTGACTCTGTTCAATGAAGTGTTGGGCGTAGAAGTGGAGACATATGGCGAGCTTGTAATATCTGGCTCTTCATCTGATGGATCCATCCAACTTGTTGATTCGGAAAGGAACATTGATTGAGACGTCCCAGTTAGTGATTCGACTTTGTTGGCTCTTGGTTTTGGATAATGAAGAGGTGTGTTTCTGTCTAAAGGTGAAACTGGAACTGATGAGGTGGAGTTGGTTCTTGACATCAGACCTTCAAGGAGTAAAGTATTTGATGGGGTATAGTAATGGGTATCATTGTTAATGGTTTCAAAGAATTCATCAATTGCAAGGTCGATTGACTCGGCATCTGATTTGACCTCTTCGGCTTGTAGCGTCCGTTGTGACTCCTGGTGGTTTAATCCTTCTCTATGATCATCCACAAATGTAGAAGTATCTGATTGATCTAATGCAAAACACGCAACAGCTGTGGAGATGGAAGTGACGGAATTGGTAGATTTTGTATCAAAGTTAACGTTGGAGGCAGGTTGCTGTTGAGGAGGAGCATGATGTTTGGTGATCACTGCTAAAGATGGTTTCTGAGATGGTGCAGCTGATGGTGGAATATACAAGTTTCTGAAATGACAGATACCTCTCAACGTTGTCTCTAGTTTGTTGATTTCTGTATCATCGTTGGTTTCCAGCACGATTCTCCAATATCTTTCTGGATTGGACAAGGACAGGAGGAATTGGTTTTTGGAGATTTTAAGGATCTTAAGTCTTGGTAAGATTGGATAGACAACTGATTTCCCACATTGTAGGTAACTGACTCTCTTTTGATGTAATTGGTAGATTTCAAACTTCCCCGATCCAAGCAGTCTCCCTTGTGATTTCGAGTCTTCTGAAGAGGTACTGTCTTCAAATTGCATGATCTTGGCCTTGCTGAATTCAAACAGCACCGTTCTGGCTTCCGGATCTTCTTCTGGTTCGTCGATATCAATGTTGTCATCAATTGTTGTCATTTGAGGAGACTTGGCTAGATCCTCTGTTGATTGTTGTGAAGTCTGAGGTGAAAAGAGCCCCGTGTTGTTGGTACTCGAGCTGGCCTTTCTTGCGAGTGCCCTCTTTCTTGGGGTGAGTTTGGAGTCGGGGGACTCGGTATTTGGCGTGGTGGACCGCAGAAGCTTTCTAGTGTTGGATATGTCAATGACCTGGTCTGGTATCATGTTGGATTGGAAAGAGATGGCCGGTTTGAGCGACGTGGCCGACCTGGAGTGGCCTGTGGGCTCTGAAGAAGGCACACGTATCATCATGGAGCACCGTGGAAACTATGTGCCGGCTAATTGGGGCTTGCAAAAGTATCTAAGGGACTGAAAGTTGCAAAACTATTCATGATGTTTTGTTTGTTTTGATTTGTTGTCCCGCATATTTCAAAGTCGGAATTCGCGAATTTTGTATGCGAGATCCGGCCGTGTCACGTGGGAGAATATGTCCTAGCCTGAATTTAGCCGCAAATTAGCGGAAACTAACGCCAGTGGCAGCTGTAATAACCAACGACAATTGTTGGGTCCTATTGTAATCCTTGTACCTCAAATTAGGCTGCAATTGCGCCTTGTCCCCTCCCCCCACATCTCGGCTCCACGATTACTAAGAAAACGGTTCCATACGAGCGCGAAATTTCCAAAGGGGAACATTTATGACCTTCTTGCTGCTAGCCCAACTCCACCAGGTTCTCCAATTTGGCACAAAAACTCTTCCTTGCCACCATGTTTAAAGCTCTGAACACCCAATTGGCCTCCAAGGTTGCCTTCAAACCAATGTCTAGATCAATCACCACTGCTAAGTCCATCATCTATGCAGACCACGGCGATCCTGTCAAAGTGATCAAGGTCCACACTCACCAGATCCCTGATCCTAAGGGCTCAGAAGTCGTCTACAAGGCCCTAGGTTTCCCTGTCAACCCATCAGATATCAATCAATTAGAAGGTGTCTACCCTTCAAAGCCTGAAAAGACTACTCAATACGGCACCGAACAACCAGCTGCCATTGCTGGTAACGAAGGTCTATTCGAAGTTACCCAAGTCGGTGATGCTGTCAAGGACTTGAAAGTTGGTGATCATATCATCCCATTGTTCTCGAACACTGGTACTTGGACCTCACATAACATCCTACCTGAAGACAAAGTTGTTAAATTACCAAAAGATCTATCCATTGTTAAAGGTGCTACTATCTCCGTCAACCCAGCTACTGCTTACCAATTAGTCAACAACTACGGTTTAGAAAAGGGTGATTGGTTGATTCAAAATGCTGGTACTTCTGCCGTTTCTCAAATGGTTGCTCAAATTGCCAAAGCTAAAGGTATCAATGTTATCAGTGTCATCAGAAACCGTCCAAACTTTGAAGAAGTTGAAGCTAAGTTAGTTAAGCAAGGTGCCACTAAAGTGATCACTGAAGAACAAAACGGTGACAGAGATGTTGGTAAGGAGATTGCTAGCTTGACCGAAGGTAAATTGAAACTAGCTTTGAACTCTGTTGGTGGTAAATCATCATCCAGTATTGCTAGAAAGTTGGTTCCAAACTCCACTATCATCACTTATGGTGGTATGTCCAAACAACCAGTCACTTTCCCAACTTCTTTATTCATCTTCAAAAACCTTAAGTCAATCGGTTACTGGGTCACTGAAAACACTAAACATGACCCACAATCCAAGATCGAGACTACTCATGCCATTGTTGATCTATACCAATCTGGTCAATTAGAAGAATTGGAAGTTGTTGAATCTGTGTGGAAATTAGACGAGTTCTCCGATGAACAAATCTTGGAAGTTGTCCAAAACGCCATCACCAATAGCAACAAGGGTAAACAACTAATCTTAGTTCAATAGGCTGGTCCAGATACCTCTATATACATACAAAGCGATCTGAATCTTGCGTTTTTTGTAGCCTCTGAGCCGCCGTACATTTTGACTTCCGAATCGGGAAATCAAGGGTCTCCATTGTGCAATGCGTAGAAAAAAAGTTGAAAATTTAAGCGTTTGTTTCTTTAGACACAAACACTAGAAACTCACACATCAGCGGCTAATGGCGACCAGCATCTTCAGTTTGAAGGTGTTCTTCATCTTGTTGAGAGAGACGTTCGAAAGCGCCATCATCATCTCCATCCTTTTGTCCTTCTTGAAGCAAAACTTCCACAAGAAACCTACCAATGGCAGTCCAAACGCACAACCATCACTGATCATAGATCCATCTGTCTACAGATCACTACAGCTGCAGGTCTGGTTAGGTGCCGCTCTAGGTCTAGGTATCTGTTTGGCCATCGGTGCTGTCTTTGTTGGTCTTTTCTACCTGATCGGCGAGAATTACTGGTCTCTGTATGAGAGAAACTGGGAAGCTATCTTCAGTGTTCTATCTTCTTTGATCATCTCGGTCATGGGTCTATCACTATTGAGAATCAACACTATGCAGAAGAAATGGCAAGTCAAGCTAACAAAGAACATGACCAAGAACTTACAAGAGAATCAAGTCAACAACTTTCAAGAACATGAAGACGAAATCGTGAACGCTGAACTGGGTCTGGACCTGAATAGACCAAAGAGATCAGGTTTGAAGGCCTGGTTGAAGCAGAAGTCTGAAAAATACTCCTTGATGATCCTACCGATGGTTACTCTTATGAGAGAAGGTTTGGAAGCCATCTTTGTGATCAGTGGTGTCACTGCCAGTGAACCTGTTTCTGCCTTGCCACTATCAATTTTGACCTCCATGGCTTTAGGTATTTTGATTGGTGTCTTCCTATACAAAGGTGGTAACAAAATGAGACTACAGTTCTTCTTGATTGGTTCAACTTGTTTCCTATACCTTGTCAGTGCCGGTTTGATGTCTCGTGGTGTTTGGTTCTTTGAATTAGAACAATATGTCCAGAACTGTCATGGTCAAGATATGACCGAAGTCGGTAACGGTCCAGGTTCTTATGATGTTGCTAACACTATCTGGCATGTTAACTGTTGCAGTGGTGTCCATGATGGTGGTTGGATGTTGTTGAACGCCATCTTTGGTTGGAATAACACTGCCACTTATGGTTCCATCATCAGTTACAATTTGTATTGGGTTTTTATCGTTTTGATGTTGAAAGTGAGACTATATCAAGAAAGAAATGGGTTTATTCCATTTATCCCAATCAAGTGGCAACTAAGAAAGATCACAAAGAGATACCAAATCATCAAGTACAACATTGATAACAACGTTAACTACAAATCTACCTCCCAATTGCATGAAGACTCAGATGGTATTGAACTTGAACAAGAATCCCTAGCTGACAACAGTGACGTCAATACCAGCTTACTACACAGTTCATCAAGAGATTAGACTGCATCACTTCACTTCACTTCACTTCATCTTTCTCCATATTTATGTCCACTTATTTATTGCATGAAATCATGAGCCAAATTACTTGCATATATACCCTTCAATCAGTTGCACACAAGCCGACAGATTGCTCTAGTTGGCTATGACGTATAATGAGAACTACATCTTTAGAATTACATTAGATTAATAACTTGTAGTATTATAAAAACCAACCGTAGCCAAAATTCTAGTGATTTAAAACAAAATCCGATAAATGAAGCTTCCTAATAGCAAAAGACGTGAGTATAAAAATGAAGGTACAAAAATGACAAAATGCTTCGTTGAAGTGTATAAAGAAATGCATGGTATGAACTGAATTTAGATGGGGAACGTGAGGCTTTCTAACTGATGATCTTCCAAGAGTCAACAGTGAAGGCAACAGTGGCTGTGATACAGGCAATAAATTCGTCATCTTTAGTGTAGGCTCTAGCATAAACCACGTATTTACCTGGTGGGACTTCGTTTGGAATTTCGACAGTCTTGGATAGTTTGTATTCACCAGGTTTTAGTGGACATTGTAAATCAACTTCACCAACTTGTTCACACAAGTCGTAAGTCTGTGAGATTAACTTGATGTAACCGTATTTGACTTCAACGTCAACGTAGGCACCTTCTTCAACTTCCTTGGATAGATGGCCAATGGCGTTGACGGTCAAGTTGACACCACGTTGAGGTGGGTTTGGGGAAAGGTCGACCAAGTCGATGGTTAGGATTTGAGGTTCTGTAACGTCACAGACAGCAACTGGGCTGTCACCTGGGACTGGTTTGTCCTGTAGGGAGCTGATAGGGGATTGGCCTTCTTCCTGGGTGGCGAAGATGGAGGCTTGCAAGGAGGAGGTGACCAACAGGGCACCAACTAGGGCTGATTTGAATGAGACCATTGTGGACGGGGTAGAAGTGTGGTTGTAAAGCGAGGTGTGCTCTCTTATCTGAGGTGTAATTCTATTTCTCTCCCTACTGGAATTTCCTTGCTTTTCTTTTTCCTGGAGCCTCCACAGAACGAGTTCGCGAATCTCGTGACGGGGCTCGGAGATGCTTCCCTTTCGGGAAACTCGCCCGGCGCCACTTTGCAGCTGAGGAACGGCAAAAAAGTGGATGAAGTCAACTCCACGAAAAGCTGTCCGAACTCAGATTTGCCAGCTGCCTATATATGCACCGTCTGGCCCAGCTCCGTCGCCACCTCGCCAGAAACAACCCGCTGCTCTCCCTCACACGCTCAATGTCTGCCCACACCGACAAAGCTGGCTTCTACGCCGACTCAAGGGCCCCTATCGTCTCCCTAACTGCAAAGACTTTCTTTGACCAGTTGACCGAACAGGAGAAGAAATACGCCCACTTCTTCAGCAAGGCCGGTCACCAAGGTACCAGAATCGTTCTAAGACAGGTCTCTCATGAGTCTGAAACCATCTACGACTTGATCTTGCAAATCCATGAGAATTTGAAGGCAAACTACTACGAAGGTGACTTGAAAGGCCAAGTCAGTGAAGAATCCATCAAGCACTACTTGGAATACGCTTCTCAATTCCTAAGTAACTTGGGTAATTACAAGTCCTTCGGTGACAAAAAGTTCATTCCTCAATTGCCTGTTGAAGACTTTGAAAAGATTGTTACTATTGCCAAAGTCTCCTTGATCAACTTCAACTCTATAAAGGAGAGACTATATTCAATTGACTCCAAATCTTCATTGTTAGGTTTCCCAAGTGAAGGTCACGTCTCAGGTTACTACTTCGGTAAGGTCTCCAAGGAAGATTCTGACAAGTTGAAAGAGATCTTAGCTGATAACAAGATCTACTGGGAGAACGTTAGAGTTAAGAAGATCAATGATAAAGAGTTCATCATCTCCGTTGCATCTGAATTGTTGGCCAACACCACTACTTATCCAAATGAGATCAACACCAAAGACGGTTACAAAGTGACTTTAGAGTTTGGTGATCACGGTATCGAATTTGCCCAAATCAATGACTACCTAGAAGAAGCCAAGAAAGTCGCTGCTAATGAAACACAAGTCAAGATGATTGATGCCTACATTGAATCTTTCAAGACCGGTTCATTAGAAGCCCACAAGGAATCTCAAAAGTATTGGGTTAAGGATCTTTCACCAGTTATTGAAACCAACATCGGGTTTATTGAAACTTACAGAGAACCAGGTGGTGTCGTTGGTGAATGGGAAGCTCTTGTCTCCATTCAAAACAAGGAACGTACCAGAAAGTTCCAAGAATTAGTTGACCAAGCCGAACAATTCATTGACCTATTACCATGGACCAAAGAATTTGAAAAGGACAAGTTTCAAGCTCCAGATTTCACCTCTTTGGAAGTTCTAACTTTTGCTGGGTCCGGTATCCCAGCTGGTATCAACATTCCAAACTACGATGATATCAGATTGAACATTGGTTTCAAGAACGTCTCCTTGGGTAACATCTTAAATGCCAAATCATCAAATGAACCAATTACTTTCATCTCCGATGAAGATTTTGAAACTTTCAACAAATATCGTAATGATTCATTTGAAGTCCAAGTCGGTATCCACGAATTATTAGGTCATGGTTCTGGTAAACTTTTGAGTGAATTGGCTGATGGTTCTTTCAACTACGACCATGCTAATCCACCATTAGGTCTAGATGGTAAGCCAGTCACCACTTACTACAAGAAAGGTGAAACTTGGGGTTCCTTGTTCGGTTCATTAGCTGGTGCCTATGAAGAATGCAGAGCTGAGGTCATTGCTATGTATTTGATCACTAACAAGAAATTATTGGACATCTTTGGTTTCAAGAACGATGATGACCAAAACGGTATCATATACTCAGGTTTCTTACAAATGGCCAGAGCTGGTTTATTAGCCTTGGAATTCTGGGACCCAGAAACGAAGAAATGGGGTCAACCTCATATGCAAGCCAGATTCTCCATCTTGAAGACTTTCCTATTGTCAGGTTTGGTTGAACTGAAATACACTAAAGAAGACTTCAGTGACTTGTATGTCAAATTGGATGGCTCAAAGATTGATTCCATCGGTCACGATGCCGTCAAAGACTACCTAAGACACTTACACATCTACAAGGCTTCTGGTGACGTTGAAAATGGTTCCAAATACTTCATTGATAGATCTACTGTCACTCCAGAATTAGCCAAGCTAAGAAGCACTGTTCTAAAAGCTAGATTACCAAGAAAACAATTCATTCAAGCCAACACTGGTATCATCGACGGTAAAGTTGTCTTGAGAGAGTATGAAGAGAATGAAATCGGTATGATCCAAAGTTTTGCTGAAAGAGAAACCTGAATCTTTGAGTCTACAATCAAAGTGGTACGTTAATGTCTATGTCTATGTTTCAATTTAGTAGTCCAAGTTATATCTGTCTTGTTTTCGACCCACTCTGGACAACAATCTAGTTATCTCTTGCTGTTTTTCTCTTAAAACTGTCGTTGTTGATTTAACGGATTCATTGTCACTGTGCATTTCTGAACTTGAATTGGGCTGACTGTCCGAAGCAAATTGGACTGTGGCTTGTGGTGCCGCATTATTGTGTATATTTCTAGAGTTTGATGCTTGAATATGGGTAGTGCTTGGTCTTTCATTGACGTTGTTGATCTTTTTGAACAAATTCTCATAATATTGAACCTTTCCTTCCATCTTTTTAATTTTGCTGACTTGAATCTCGTTTATTCTTTGAAGGGCACCAAGGGAAGAATTAGATAATGAAGACTTATGTGAATCAGATACTTTCTTGTTTAATGACCAGTACTCTTTGACAACTAAGGAAATCGCCTCTTCAATGAATATAGATACATCTTTTAGCTTCATGATCTGCTTCTCTTCATCGTTTTCAATGGCAATAACATCTGACTGGAGACCCTCCTTGACCGTGTTCAACGAGGTCTCATCAATTATTCCCTCGAATTCTTTCACAAGAGCCACACAAACGTCTATCAAAGTTCTTTTCAAATCTTGTTTGATGATGCCATTGCGTAGAATATCTGATCTCAAGGAACGATTGGCCTCGTGCGAATCTTGAAGACTTTTGTTTAAGACACCAATCTTCTTTTCTGCATCACTCAATTGCGTAATTCTATCACTCAAAGAGTTTCTTGTGTCACGAATCTCCAAGGTCAAGACGTCTTTAGCTTCTTCTATGTCTTTAACTTTCTGTTTCAAGGACTTTAACTCTTCTTCTTTGGACTTCAAGGTGATCTTAGTCTGTTTAGCTGTCTTTTCTTCTGTGGACGATAATTCCTGGATCTGTTCATCTCGCTCTTCCACCTTTTGTGTCAAATAATCAACACTGGTCTGTAACCTTTCTTTTACCTTTGTCATTTCAGCATGTTTGTTCTTCAAAGCTTCCAAACACTCCTGTAAAGAAGAAAGGTCTTCTGATTGGACTTCTATCTGCAAATTAGCCTCCTCCACTAGCTTCATTTGGTTTTTTAATAGAACCTGCATCTCAGATATCTTAGTTTCTTGATTCTTTTTCTCTTCAATCAACTCTTGATTTCTAACCTCGACCTCTTGAAGTCTCAAAGCTCCTGCCTTCAAAGCAGTTTTAATCTCAGAATCTGTGTGTTCATAGGATCTCACTTGCTGTTTGAATCTTTCCACATCGAGTCTGGTTCTATCCAACTCTTGTCTCAAATCGTCATTCTTTTCCATTGATTTCACAAGCTCCGTCTCCTTTGAGTCTAATAATGATTGTAATCTATAGTTGTTATCTTCTTCTGAACCGATACCATTCTCTAGCTTCTTGACTTTTGATTCTAGGCTGTGATTCAAATCTTCTAAATTCATCAATTTGTCCAACTCAACTTCAACTGTGTCTAACAAAGTCTTCAACTGGGAAGAGAGGTTTGACCCTCCACAAAGTACTTGACCAGAAAAATCAACTGATGATTCAGTAACAGTACCAGTAGCAAAGCTATCCGATATTGAGTAATCCAAAGAAAATCTATCACCGAAAAGCTTCAGGTAACGCTTTACTGCTCTTGTACATTCCTTCAACAAAGCGTCTTTGTCTTCGGCAGAGGCAATTTGTCTATCTAGCTTCGACCTCAATAAGCTGATGTTCTTCTCCTGGGAAGCTCGTAAATCACGTTCATATTTCATGGTTTCATTCTGGGATTTCAAGCGAGTTTCCAATAGTGAGTTGTCAGCTTTCTTGACCTCAACTTCGTTCAGGAGTTCTTTAATCTGCCTCTTGAGTGTTTTGTTCTCTGCTTCCTTGTCTTGGATTGACACTTCTTGGTCTGATAGTTGTTTGGTGACCTTGATTTGCTGTATTCTAACGTTTTCAATCTTTTTGCAGGATAATTGTGCTGATTCTTCAACATAGTTCAACAATTCTGAAACGTTCAACAGCTGTACAGCTTGTGGGTTGCTTAGCATCTTGTTTTCATTGACTTTTGATAGAGTGAGTAAAACACTTCTCAACTGACCTTCGATGTCTTTCTTAAGCTGTTCATTCTCCGCTCTAAGCTGCTGGATCTCAAAGTTTTCATGACTAGTTCCAGTTTGAACGAAGCTATCGAACAAAGGTATTGTGGAGTCAAACGCCTGAGGTGGTTCTGAAAAGATGCTGTTAGTGATATCAGGAAGTTCTGGAGGTTGTTGATCCAAAATGTCAATCTGATCAAATGACGCCTCGGGTGTTCCATGGTTACTTGTTGATTTTGATGATGCTATCAGGGGCTTCTTCTCAAGCTTCAAGGAAAACCCCTTCAGCGATGTTTGGTCTGATGAAAGCTGTGTACCTTTTTTACCACGCTGAGAATGCTTTGAACTGTCATTTGTTTTGATACTTAGCTTGTTGAATGCTCTGGACAAAGACAGGGATGGGTCATCTTCAGGTTCTCCACCAGCCTTGGAAACTTTCAAAGTTGCCTTTCCGAAATTCTTGTACAACGACGATGATGGTGCTTGATGGTTCAGATCCAACGATTGGTTCTCTGGATCAGTTCTAGATGATGAGATTTCTGTTCCTGAATTCTGTTTTGAAAACAAACTGGTTTGATTTGAAGTTTGTGAACTCCCTGATGACAAACTGAAATTCGGGGTCTCTGGTGCCTTGACTTTGGCTTTTAAGTTCGAGCGTTGGACGTTCTGGGACAGTCTGGTACTAGTGGAGGAAGATATTGGTTCAATGACATCCGGTAGAATCGTCTTGTATGACAACTGTTTCTCAGATAATTTGGGTGACTGTGGTGGACCAAGTTCCTCTGTGGCTGTAACATCTGGTGTAGCAGTGTAATCACTTGAAGGCACCCTTTGCTCTGGTTTGCTATCTTGGAACTTCTTCTCTGGAGTTTTCAAAATAGACTTAGATCTGTGAAAGAATCTTGATTTCTTTTTCGGTTGAACCGATCTTTCAGCAGGGTTAATGGGATTCTCCCAGTCTCTAAATCTCACTGTCTTGCTTATCTTAAAATGCTTCTTTGGTTTAGACGCCACCAGCTGAGCAGTTGAATTGGCAATTGGTTCTTCAAGACCTGGTTCTTGGAATGGATCAAAGGATAAGTCTGGAGCATCGTCCTGACTGGGAACCGGTTTGTTCAACGTGAGTATAGCATCACCATCCTCGTCTGTAGCAGCAGCACCACCACCACCACCACCACTAACTATGTTGCCTTCTTCTCCTTCACCGTCACCGTCTTGTTTTTCAGAATAGTCACGATATGAGATAATTGAGGATTCTTCACTGGATGTGTCATAAGATCTATGTGGAGGTAAATTCTCAAACAACTTGTTTCTCAAGGGCGATGAATTTGTGCTGTGGGCTTTGTAGTAGCTGTTACCGCTTGTAGATGTTCCGTAAGAGCCTGAGTTGATTCCCTGAGAGGTGGAAGTTCTTCTAAGCGACTGGAGTTCTTCGTGGACACTGTCATCGGAGCTGTAGGGCGACGGCGGCTCGCTAAATGGGGGCATTGGCGGAAGGCAGAGCAGAGCAGCAGCAGTCTCAGAGCTTCACTGCACTCTTTCGAGTCGCCTCATTTTCCACGTTCAAGATTTTCACCAGCTTTTTTCCACATTTCTGGAAGTGTGTTTTTGTGTAACATTTTCTTTGTGGTTTGGTTTGGCTTTGTTTAACATTTTCTTTGTGGTTTGGTTTGGCTTTTCATGTTGATTTCCTACTTTTCGATTTTCGGCGGGGTTTAGGCAGGGCACATTTGCCCCTAGGCAGGGAGTCGGAGTTTCCCAGGCGGGCATTTGCCAACGCTAGGCGGAGATACTGAGAAATGGCCACCCAGACCGGCTCTCAGCCAATTTCAGTTGGCACAGAGGAGGAAACAGGCCACACATGGGCCCAATCAGAGACTCCTCTCTTCAATTGCCCCAGGATAGTACATGGACACCACTGGTACCCTCACACGGCTGGCTCCCGGAGCTTCCGGTCCGGTAACGCTGTAGTTGCCCGTAATTTCACATCATGACACACTTCATGCACCTCAAAGCGGGATCTTTAATTATCACCAGCTAGCTACAAAACTCGCTAATTCGACGTTTCAAAAAATCAATCATAAACTATACAATGCACAAGGGTACTATTAAAACATGACTAGAAAGGAAGACAACTTCGATGGCCAGCAAAGGAAGCAAAATAAAACAATGAGTGTCCCAAAGGGGCCATCTTCTTCTTTATGCTAAAACTCAACATCAATAAGATTAGAAAACTTTTTTCCATGATGAACAAACAGATAAATGAATGGGATATTAGTGTGATTAGAACATCTGGAGTCATTACAACTGGTAACCTTCACATAGGTTGATATCCACCATTGAAAGGTGGAGGGCCCTGACCCTTTGGATCACGATATATGTACTGAGCTTGACCAGTGTTGAAAGTTGGAGAATAAAACTGAGTACCAGCTTGTTGATGATATTGAACAGGGGATTGTTGACCAACTGTCAACGGATCCATGTTTGGATAAACACCAGTTTGGCCTGAAACTGGGTATGGATTTTGAACAGCAACGCCATTGACACCTTGGCTAGGTGAAACTTGTTGTGGATCATAAACATTGGGATAACCTATCGTTTGATATCCCATCTGTTGTTGTGGAAGTAATGGTGGTTGACCAACTGGTTGAGCATACGTTGGCGTTTGAAATGCAGTTTTGAATTGGCTTGAAGGGTACCCAGCATTCAAGTTGGCTTGACTTGGTTGTTGTGGATATGGTGGATATCTACCACTAGGATCAAACTGTTGAAATTGGCCACCTGGAAGATACGTGCCTTGTGCCAAGTATGGTGGTGGTGATAGAGCATTACCGGCTGGGTTGTATGCAAGAGCAGGATTGAGCACATAGGAAGGCTGTTGTGGTACTTGACCTTGAGGCTGGGGCTCTGTTTGAGATGGCGACTGTTGCTGATAAGAAGCATTTTGTGATGATGGTGCAGCTTCAGGCTCCAAAGCCTTGACTTCTTCTAGTGATGGTAATGAATTCTTGGAAACCAAATCCATGAGACCTTCTTCTTCTAACTCTCTCAACAGATCAGAGTATTCAAATGCAATGATAACACTTCTGTCAAGATTCTTCATATCAAGGAAACCTCTCAACAAATCACGTTTGAACATTCTGGTTTCACAGTAAATGGCACATGAAACAGTTCTTGGGATCAGATAGATTCTCATGTCAGACTTGTATCTTGGTCTAGCAACTCTTTTCTTCAAGAATGTGGTTGTGGGTCTATCACCAATGGAACCAATGGAATCTTGATAAAAGTTCTTCTTCGATTCAACAACATCAAAGTCTTCATCTTCATCATCAACCAAGAACAAATGACCAGGCATTGCGGTTTCAATTTTCAACAAGACAGACCCACCAACCTCAGTGGCGGCAGCTCTTGTGACTCTGATCAACGAATACTCAGGTGCACCAAATAACCCATAGGCGGCTTCATCAATGGTGTTGAACTCAGGTACGCTTGACTCTTTGTTTGGTGAGCGGTTGTGTTCTTCAAGGAATCTAACTGATTGGACATTAAGAAACGATGAAAACCCACTGATGACGTTTCTGGTTGACAATTCCTCATTGGTCTTGGTGATTGAATCTTTGTCAGGTCCATACTTCACAACATTCAATGCTTTCTTCATGGTATCAGATACTAGAATGGAATAGAGTATACCCAATGTTGGTACCAGTGTTAGTCTGACTCTAGTTTCTTTCGAAAGTGGTCTACCTTGTGGCTTTGAGTTGTTGATGTTTCTTCTGGTGCTTCTTTCTTTAGCTCTGTTGACTCTTCTTCTTGCTAGTTTGACCAATTGACCAGATCTTTCCGGACTCTTGTCTTCAGGGCTACCTGTTGGAGTTAATTCACCTATTGGAGAGTCATGAGCTGTGGTACTCTTGTCAAATGTTGAATCATTGGTGTTGGTCGTGGCAGAAGTAGTTACGGTAGAAGTGGAACCGTATTCCCTGAGACCTGGTGGCTGTGCTTGGTGGCCTAGGGCTTCATTGTAACTGCTTGTGGAGGACAACACGCCAGGCATTACCAGCTGTTGTTGCTGCTGTTGCTCTTGATTATCATATCCTTGTGTGTTGTCTTCTGTGGCGGCTTCATGGTTGGTATCTGAAGAGTTCTTTGGAACAGAATTTGAAGTCTCAAGAAAAGGATATCTCGAGTTTGGCAAATCATCCACGCTCGGTAGTTGAAATGGCATGGCGGTAATCAAGCTGAGGGCGGTAATTGTGGCGGTTGGATCTGGTGGAGTTGAGCTTTCTCGTGTGTTGTGTTGCCGGCTCAAAGTTTTGTCTCTTCTTGTTCAGTGTCAGTACTGTGGACAAAGAGAGTGACTGTGGTAAAACTTGAGACAGACAAGTCAAGATAAACAATAGATCTGTGGGTCTTGTGGCACCTTGTTTCAATCCTAGAAAAGACGTGTTAGTGGAAGTTCTTGTCGCTGGTTAGAATGCTTTTGAAGAAAACTTGGTGCAGCTGTCTTCATGAGAGCTCGCGGCTCGAATTGAACTTACCTCAATGGTATGGTGACTGGGGATTGTCTCAAAAGAAGGATCTGGTGGCAAATGGATACTCTAAACGGTGTGTTGTCCAGAGGCTAAAGGGTGAGCTCAGAAAACTTGTGGCAAAGGTAGGAAGATGTAAAGACCGTGAGAGCTTGCAAAGATGGAGGAGATGGGGTGAGTTGCTCTTCGGGTAAAGACCGGTGTCGCTGGTATGAGAGTTTAAGGCTAAGCTTCGTGCTTGTATAACTGGACAAGTGTCAAGATGAGTGGAAATTCTTTGTTGTGATGAACTCTCAAAGCTAGAAGATTCTTTCTGCTGGGACCAACTTCTTTGGGAATTCGGGCAGGACCAAACTGGAGATGTACACCTGTAACAACAGTGAAGTGTCTGGAGCGGAAGAAATGGTGCTCTGAGGGGGACAGGACACTTGTGGGCAGCGTGGAAGGCTAACTGGAGATTTGGATAGGAAGATAGCCTTGTCTCGTGGGACCTGGTGGAGTTCAAAAGCCGGCTTTTTCTTCCAAAGTGGTTGGGATCTGCTGAACCTTACTAAAACTGGCAATGTTCTTCAGGGACCAGATGCTGGGGACGTTTAGACAGGCGTCGTTAATCGAGCAGAGCGATGCGGTGGTGTGCAGGGGGGCCTGTAACGACGGTGAGAGGCGATCTGGGCAGGCTTCGAAGGATGCTAGAACAGGCGACTGGACAAGAACGATTTGGAACAATGGAGGAAGTCGGATACGCCTCTGTGTATAAATATCGTTTGGTCTAGCTGGTAGCGGGATCTAGTTGTGGGTTGTGGACGTTGAGGTTGGGATGAGGTATGCACGGGAAAGGCACAATCGTGGAGTGATCGAAGCTTCGTGGTGCGTCTTGCTGTTGGAGTGCTGTGAGCGAAGGGGCTGGAACCGGTGAGGCGTGTGAAAATAGGTGATTTGTTGTTCTTTATATGTCAAGCGTTCAACAAAGAACAATCGTTGTAGTCGATTTCTCACGGTATTAACTAACTCCAAAATTTCCAGATTTCGAGCGCAGTCAAAATATGCAGATGAGCAGCGAGTGACTTGGCCGAGCCGTGCTTTCCCTTCTGTATTTATGTGTTCCTGGCCTTTAAATTTGCTGCTGATTGAGCCTTGAATATGCTTTTTTAGAATTTTTCCAGTGTTTTTTTCCAGCATTTTGGTCCCGCCTATACATTTATCGCAGGCCTTAAATTTTATACAGGTGGTAATTTTGGACGGACCAAATAATGGGCATAACTAGTAGACGTGCATAACTTGTGACGCCGACTGACGCACAAAAAATTAAAGTTTCGTGAATACTGCAAAAATGGTGTGGACTAATTCCCCGGCCAGGTTAGAAGACGCTAGCTAGGCAGGGCTTCTCGCTAGGGTTTTGCCGAGAAGAGGGAAGTGCTAGGCGGAATAAAAGAACGCTGGTGGTGTTATTTCGGGGCAGACGGGCAGAATCAAACAGAGGATCATGTTACCAGAAGTGAACACTGCTGGTGCCTACAAAGCTCTTTCGGCTAAAGACTGATAACGGTGTAAGGCGCATTGTTAGAAGATTGCCCCCTGGGCAGATGTGCACTCTTCGCTTGAAAGTTGAAACTGTCTAATCTTCACCGTCCACACTACTGGCTGTTCCTGGCTCGAGACATCGAATGTCTCATTCTGAGCTTAAACCGAAAGTAGTGAGAAATGAGGTCTACGCGGTTTTAGTTTATGCGTTGCCGTTGCCAGCTGTTACCAGTCACAAAATTTTATAGGCAACACTAGAGGGAAAACCTGTTCAAGGTTTCTGCTGATAAATGGGGTTAGGTGACTCGTGAGGAAGCCTTGCGAGTCACTCTCGGAAGGCACTAGAAAGCCCGGCGATGTGAAACTTTAAACTTTCATGTTGCAAGTTGGAGATGAGTTGCAGGTTGAGCACACCACTTACCGTTAATAAAGGTAGAAGTTACCAGCGTAGAACTTGGAAGTTATAACAGCCGCCAACGTGTAACTTCCACCGACAAAAATTGTGTTGCAGGAACTTGCCCAAGATGCATTGCATCTGCATATACATGCAGTTTTTTTGATAAAACAGAGAAGAGAACTGGACTCTTATGCAATCGTGAATATCTTCTTTAGATGCGCATCTTTCATTTACGCCGAAAATCATGTCTGGAAACTTGTTCTACAAACTTCCTTGCATGGGCTCAGCGTAAACGGCCGCAGAGCAGTTCCCACACACAAACATATACCGTCAACGCGTTTCCAAGTTTTTTTCTTCCAAGCGGAATTTTGTTAGTAGAAGCGCGACTGCCAAAGGGGCCCTGAAAAACAGTTGGAACCCCGGGCAACCTCAACTTTTCGCGACTTGCGCGAACTCGTTCTAGATTGTTTTTGGTGCCATTTGGCGCGACAAATTCTTGGGGAAAAGACAAATTGTTGGAAACGTAAACAATCGAGGCCCTCCTTAAAACACCCAGACTTCCACATAGCAAATCCCATTATGGTGAATTTATTTCCCGATTTCAAATATTCACAAGCCCTTATCTATCTGCACGGCCTCAAAGAGCGCGAGAATGCTTTCTACAAGTCATTTGACCCAAAAGAAATTGATCATTTCAACATCGATTGAGCTTACCAAAACTACGGGAAATTGCCACAGCATAAGTTCCTTGCATACACTGAAGACAAGTTCTTAGGTGCATTTGGTCTCACCAAGTCAAAGTTTTTTCTGCTTTACACCTTGCTTCATGATACAAACTTACTAAAGAACCGAAGAACGAACTCTGTTGTCCAGATTATGATGGTTGGCTTATTGACACTACACAACTCCTCCGAAGCTCAACGAGAGATCACTGACATACTAGACGCCAGTGATATCTCCAGAATGTTCCATGAATTCGTTGATGCTCTTGTTTCTTTGAAAGATTTTGTCATTAACCCAGATATTGTCTTCCTGGGAGCTGACGAAGAAAAGTTGTACGATGGGAATAAAAACTCAATTAACGCCCACAACGAGTACTTGGAGATGGTTGATATCAGAGGCTCCTTTGGTGGTACCGTGGTGAGTATCTCAGGTAAAGGAATTTCCAATGATGACAAGGAGAAGTTTCAGATCATATAAAACCAGCCACCTGGGTTTGAATGTCTTAGCAGGTTCATCATCGAATGGGTTATGTTCATACTTGGGAACCCCCGAGCCTGGTTCGACACATCACTACATGTTGTACAAACTGGATATGATGACAAACAATCTACTGAACACCACCGTTGGTCAAGATCCACATCCGGTAACCAATGCACCTGCTGTATTCCTAGCAGATTCAGGTTTTGTTACAGACAAAAATGTCATCACTCCTTTCCCTAACACAAAATATCACTTAGCAGAGTTTGGTATTGAAAGATTTCCACCAACAAGAGAAAACGAAAATGCTTCGACGTTGGTTTATGCCAAAGACCGATATGAAGTTTTTAATCTGAATCATGCTAGAATGAGGGTTGGTGTCGAAAACCTTTTTGGCCGCTGCAAAAACAAGTGGGGTATCATTCATCAGTTAAGCTATTACGTTGTTTCCACGTCATTGGACACTCTTACCTCGTGTTTTATCCTATACAATTTTCACCGTTTCTCAGACGTGCAAATGACAAAACTGCAGGTGGATGTTACCCAAAACATGCCTATTGATGCCGCCGTTGCAACACCAAAGCTTATAAAATTTGAGAACAAGTGGAACATTACTGCTACAAGAGAAAAGGTGTCCAATATCGAAGCTAAGGTCGCTGGATCAGATGTCGCAATTACCTCTGCTGAGAAAGAGAGACTTCTAAAAGAGAGAAAGAATCTCATCATTGACGGGTTTGAGCAAGTTATAACAGACGAAAACAAACTACTTGGTAACATAACAAGAACCAAACTGTCCTTGATAAGTGAGAAGAACATGTTAACAAACCCGGATGGCTCCATAAAAGACAACAAGGTTTTAGAGCAATGGGAGTTCCATGACTTGACGCCAAAAGATAGACTCGTTATTGACATTGCCGTTGTACACAAAGTTACAGGTGCCACTACCAAGGAGATGTTACTCACTAAGATATTGAAAGACATTGGTTACCTAGAGTTGCGTCAGAGTCTTAAAGAGAAACAGAAACAATTACTGGATCAAGTATGATCAGTACAGAATATCACAGCAGCTAGCTGATGTATAATAATTTTGCGTAATTACGTAAGATATTTGACACTTATCAAAATATAGGCCCTTCTCTCCCCTCTCTCTTTTTCTTTAGGATTCTCGCAACTGCGCCCAAGTTGTTATTAGACTCATATTTGTCCATTGAAAGAAGATGGGTCAGTATCACGTACTCCTGCGAATCCTGGGAGGATAGAATGTCTAAAGCTAACATATATTCCTCAAAATTGATCTTTTCATCGTTCTCCATCTCTTCAAGACAGGCGAATGCTTCACGGACCTTCTGTTCAGTGGATTTGAACATTAACTTTGAATATACTTCAATTTGTTTATTGCTGTCTTTCTCTTGTTGTTCTTGACTTTCATGTTCTCTCATCTTTCTTGTTGTCCTTTTTTCTTCCTTCGTTTGTTGTGATGGTAGATTTTTGATAAACAATGTCAACGCCTTGTTGGAGTACGTATTGTTGTAATACTCTGCATATAGGTTGATGTAACTTAGATCTAGTTAGGTTTTGAAGAACTTGAAATACTTGTTTGAAGCAGGATTTTCTTCGTCTTCGACATCTTGTTCTTGGTTCTCATCTTGGTCTTGGTTGCGTTTGTCCCCACATTCCTTAGGCAATTGGAACACGAAGGTATCACTATAGTCAAAGTGGCCCTCTTCGTAGTTCCATGTGGCACCCGAAAGATTCGTTAGGTGTTTAAAGCACTTCTTGTGCGTATATCTGCATTTAAAAATTCCGCCAGTGCCCAAACGTAAGCACTCACAGACCTACCGTATCCCTTATCAATCAGCTAGATATATCTTAAAGGATCCAACCCGGCTATTCGATTATGAAGCCGCTATCACGTTCCTAGATTCTTGACCTGTCAAACTGTGATCTTTCTTGCTTCTGTATTCCCGCGCGGGTAAATTAGGCCTGGATAAAACTGGCTTGTTAAATCCGGTAAGCCTCAAGGCTGACTACTGTGCCTAATTCATCATCCTCATCTTAGGACAAGGATATTCAGACCCCGAGATCTGAGGTGAAGGGCTTACGTGGCGTTCTGAAATTCCTTTACGAGCGTAATTAGGTCTGTTTGTTTTGAATGGAATTTGGAGATAATATGACCTGTCTTGGAGTACTGTTGATCTAGATTCCTTGAAAGTTTAAATTACTATCTTAATAAAAGCATCTACGTCGTACTATGCTGTCTAAATAAAGTTAATTTCTCACCAACATTAATATGAGTATGGCCTCTTATAGTCTTGATAGCCGAACTGTGGGTGGTACAGTTTATCTCGGCGAGACCTTGTTTGCTGAAGCGCCGAAGCGTATGTGATAAGGGTAGGGTCAGAGACTCCTTCCCTGCAGCGCCAATGGTACAAATGTTACAGGTTGCAGCCGTCAGTGGCTAGGTATGTAGGGTCTCCAAACACACAATGGAGGCTCACCAGATTACAAGCTACTTAAAGTTGAGTAGGTATGAATGAATGGGACAAAGCTCGGTACCCTTAACTTGTTTTAGAGACCGGCATTCGACATCATTATGCAACTAGTACAGCTCTTTGATAAATAATAATCTTCAAGGAAAAGAAAAATCAGGCACCCTCAGTCGTGTCTCTCTCTACCTTTATCTTCATGTAACTTTCGTAACTCTCTATATTCTGCGTTTCGGTGGTGTTTCTGAATCTGTACGTGCTGGTGGGAATTAGGTCCAACTCTCCGCACTCCTGATCTAGATTTCCTCTCGAAACATCCCGCTATGCTCTAGAATTACTACTACAGGTCTTTCCTTTGCCAATTTATCTATCAATGCAAGTGACAGTGGAATACAGAAGTACATTCATAGGTAACAATTGAAATAATTTACAGCGGGTCTTCGAAGGTAAAGCGGGCTTAAATTAGTGGGACTTTTAAAGATGAAGGATTTAGAGATTGAACGAAGCTCATAAAGTGCTACAATATGCATCATGAGGTGATGTTTACTGTAGGATCTAGATTATGGACCTTCAAACTGGCGCAATTCAAGTGTATATATTATCCCCCATCAGGTGGCTGAGGCCTGGAGTACAGGACTAATGAACACAGTTTATTTTCATTATGCAATGTACATGCACATGACGGGAATGACCTTTCCATGACAAACACTAATCCTCATACCTTGCCTTGTAAGCCATCACCTGTGCTCTGTAATACAAATAGTCTTCTGACTACTAGTTCTTGAATTAGTGTCTTGGGGCGTACCTTTTAGTCCAGATCAGTGAGGAACTACTTGATTTCAGTTATTAACGAGTTAGAAAAAAAAGTTCCAAAACAAAGAAACGACTGCCACTGGACATCTATGTCGACTGCTACTCCAAAATTTATTTGACATCTTCTTTATTTAGCTACGTATGCTCTATTTAGCCATATTAATATTATCACATAGCCCAGAATCGGGTGCTATTGTGCTTCGGAGTAAGACGTACCAATACGTCTCGGAGCAAATCTTTAAAAATTCTGTGCTTACCCGAGTATGTGTAGAAGTTAAACTCTGGGGTCTGGACGTATGTATGCTTCATTCTTGCGAGAATGTACGAGAGAAGTTTCAGTTTTTCCGGCTTGGTACTATCCTTCTGAGCTCCAGTGTTTTTGCTACCGGCAAAATATGTTAAGGTGGAAACTTTTACTGTGACATTTCGGTAATTTGCGGCTTCAATAGTGTTATTTTCCACTTCTCTTTGAATTGTTTTCCCTTTGTTTATGTCTCACCAACCTCTCAGGTTATCGCTTCCTGGCCCTGGCGTCGTAGGATTTGGTCCCGCCTGCTATATTCTGCGCCTCATCGTCTAGGCAAAATCTAATGCCGTCTGACGCGTATTGACGTGGACGTGCGTCAACCTGCAGCGTCGATCTTTCCCATGATCCGATTTTATGCGTAGGGGCCAAAAATAGACTTTATCCGCTGCTACACACAGAAGTTACACCTATATAGCCTTTGTTAGCCTACGCCGTAAATCAATAGGCAGGGATCAAGGGCAGGTAAAAGGTATAAGCGGAAGTGTCTGCGATTTTGATTTGAGAGAGCTAGAGAGTTTCTTCGTTGCACACTCCCTGCACTCCTTGGCCAGAGCCCGGCTGTGATGTTCTTTTTAGGGGCTTTCGAAGCTTTTCCAGGGAAGGTAAAGTACTTTTCTGCCAGCGGGTTAAATCAAATCTTGTTGATCCACAATTTGCTGTATCACTGGCATGGGCACTCGATCTGAACTTTCTTTCTGCCACCGCGCGTCCATCAAATGGAAGCTTCCAAAGTTCTCTGTAACGATGACGCTAGCTGTGTGCATATAAGCCCGCTTTTTTCGGTAGAATTAATCGAAACCAACTTTGAGGTACGCCCAGAGAATTATAATCGATTGTACCGCGTTGACAAGTATGGTAAGTACCATCTAACGTACCCTCAACTGTATCCACAAGTCAAAAAAGACTTCAGCCTTCTTGACCAGGCGCTTTGCTCTTTGTACCACAGAAGGTTCTTCAATTAGCTGTTCCTGACTTGCTGTAATTTGGCGGAAAATACTCAGATTCGGCACTTGTATTGTAGATCACCATAACGCGGAGCTAGGAACCAGCTCTACAACAACAAAAGTGAGCTGGCCGTCTTGAGCTTTCTGTTTCTCTCCTTCTATCAATATCTACTAAAGTGACCCATACACAAGAACCAATCAAGCAGTTTACGAGACGCAGAACCAATCTTCAAGAACAAAGATACATTGGTCAGATGCATATAATAGAAATGGGCCTCGAGGCATGCACAACTGTTTGATCCTCATAGTGAGACATGTACTCCAAGATTCGATATTCGAACATTCTCCAGCAGTGTAGAACTTGCCCAACAATTCTATGTAAGTGCTTTTTACCTTGCATTCTTTGGCGTTATAACCGCCAGGCATAAACCCGTAGTAAAATGAACCATGAAAGCAAGTTTTTAATGCACAATACCTAAGCTTCTCATGAGGGAGTACTAAACTCGTAAAAGATGTGTTGAATAATGGAATTCTATTAGTATTAGGTCTGTCGATTGTGTGATATTGCCTTTACAACTTCGTCAATCTGGTTCGCTTAAGCTCGATTTGAGATGGATATGCAGGCCCAATTAGATATGATTATGTTTCGACTTTTAAGGCACTTAGCTGCTTTGTACTGGTAGCTACTCATGTTTTTCGACGATCAGTAACGACTAGCAGCAGCTACTAGCTGCTCACCGCCGGTACAGCCAGTGTTACTTGGTGGCTGCCTAATTTGTCGAAATTATGTGTGCAGGGTTTTTTTCGGCGTACTGCTTATATAGCTAAATGACGTTTACCTAATATTAACAAAAATGTGTCCAACTAAACCGATTCTTTAGATCTCAAATCCTCCAGTACTCAATTTTTCTCTCAATAGTACGTTTAATATTGCAATCATATAACTAATTCGAAAAATTGCAATATATTAACTAAACCAAAAAAGAAGACCTTCCTTTTCAATTTTCAAATCACAAAATCTGAACAAGCTCCGAAAAGAGTCAAAATGCCGAGGCCATAAAAGGACCGACGGCTAATTCGTGATAATAACTACAAACAGCGCCGTATGAGTTATGATCATGCACGCTTCGTAGATCATCATAGACTGCTGTGGCTATTCACATCGTTGTGAACACGACCAATGGCCGGAATGTGCAACTCATGAAGTCCGCTACTTTGTGAACGTCATAGAGTTGGCAGCCGGCCATGAAGAATTTGACCTCTGAGAGTACGTTTAAGTCGTGTGGTATAAGAAGTTGTCAGAATTAACACCACAGCATGACAATGCTTCTTTAGATCTTACCGGTACAAGATCAGCTACAAAATGACAAAGATCACATTGTTCGCTTAGAGTACCCAGAGGCAACTTGTGCAGAAGTACGGTGAAGCTAGGAACGTCAACTTCTGGAGGATTCTCGGGGATCTGTTTAACCTTCCTTGTACATCAACATACATCCCAACAAATTAATGGTAAGTTGCACAAAGTCAATCATCTAGAGCTCAACAGATCGATTTAGGTCTGGGGCCTCAATACGAGACACGTTTTGGTCAATTTCGAAAGGGGCGCTCTGGAATTGTGCTGAAATATCTGTATCTTGACGGACAACTGATAGCCAATTTGTCCCACTTCCAAGATACAGGTCCCCGCAACGTGAAACCTCGAGGTGCTTTGCGTTGAGGTACAAGCATCTGTGATCGGCAACGTAGTACATAGCAGCTGTACAACCTCATGTCTCCTGTCCAAAGCCTCATAAATATTTTTTGAAGGTTCTGATGTGAGTACGTATATAGGGCGGCGGTGTACGGGTAATTTTTTAAATGCAAAGGTAAGTCGATGTTTATTGAGTTAAGGACATCGCCAACAAGAGATCTCAATGATTCATTCAACTAGTTCAATCTCATCATCATCTTGACTGGTCAAAGCTCTGAAGAAAGGCAGTTTTAGAATAGCAGGAGCTGAGCTTCTCTTTCTTGGATCTAAAACAAAACAATGTTCCATTAATTCAAAGGCATCTTGATGATTTCGTTTCATACGTAAAAGCTCTTCATCATCATCTTCTGACAAGACGATGTTGTATCTGTGATGGCCCTCAAACGCTCTCAAGGTATCATGGGCAACACTGTCAGCTGGAAATGTTGATTTCTGCTTTTCCAACATCAAGGCCTTATAGATGATTTCACTTAGGGATAATTTCCTTGACAGCGTGTTCAATGAAGTGTCAACACCCAAGCCATGGATGGCTGCACATTCTTGCATTTCTTTCAACCCAAATATCGTCGTTAGCTCCACTAATGCATCGGTGTCGTCCCTTGAATTGAAGAATGGAAATCTTCTGGATAGCAAAGTCAATAGAATAACACCAGCAGACCAGACATCAATCTTTGTGGTTTGAAATGGGCATTTGAACAACACTTCTGGGGCTCTGAAACCTCTGGTACCTGCTCTATTGGCTCTTCTACCTAATCTTTCATCATTTTTTGGGTAACCTTTCAATGGCTCCTCAATTCTGAACTTTTGGTTGGATGAGCAAGGGCAGAAGTTGTGGTGGTTTGGATCATCAATTGGTTTGATCTCTTCAGTTTCAGCAAGACCAAAATCAACAAGGACACCTTTCTTCTTGTATGGGTCATATAGGAAATTGGTTGGTTTGATGTCTCTATGGATGACAGACTTGCTGTGGACAAAGTTTAGAGCTTGGAACAATTCATACATGTATACCTTGATACCTTCAATAGGCAAATCTCTAAAGAAGTCTCTGAAATCTGAATGTGGGTAATATGGTAAGACAGCGATGATTTGATCTTCATGTCTTAATGCTTCTAATAATGGAGCCACTCTTGGTGAACCAGACAACATGTATAACAATCTCAACTCATTGGAGATACGTTGTGGTGATGATGTGACGTAAATTCTCTTTAATGCAACATAAATTTTCTTTGATGACTTTTTCTTTTTGTACTTGTCACTCACAGGTGAGCTCCAGAGGCCATCTCCCATGATATAACTGGCATTCCCTGTTAGATCTTCAGCTTTGTACACCGATGAGAATGTACCTTCACCGATCTTATCAATCAATCTGTATTTCTGGTCAATTTCGGTGAATGTCTCTTGAATCTTGCTCATCTCTTCTAAGATCTCAACAGGGATATCATTTTCGTCTGAGAGCAGGCTGACCTCTTCGACTTTAGGAGCAGCACTTGCAGGTGCTGTTTGTGTGGTGACAGATAAATCGGTGCTGTTGGTAGTAGCAGAAGCCAAACGAGGGTGCTGAGGTCTAGGTGGAGGTGGCGGCGCAGAGTTTTCTCTTGAATCTGGTGTTTCAGGCTTGGACTTGAGGGAAGATGAGAAGGTAATCGGCACCCTTGAAGGCTTTTTGCTCAAGCTGTAGAAATCAGCCGTCTTAAGTCTGTTTGATTTGGGGGCCTGGAAAGGGTTCTTGTCTTTGGAGTAAGGTGAGTGCATCTTGAAGTCCTTTGGCTGATCTGGTTGGGGTGACTTGTCTATGAAAGGGTTTGCATTCACCGGCTGACCAGCTTCCTTCTTGATTGCATCTATGATATTTTTGTTAGGCTTCTTTACTGTTGGTTTGGTGACTTTGTCTTCAGAATGTGTGTACACAGATGGTTGTGGTATTGGGATTGGCTTGTATGGGTTGTTTGAATGTTGTGGCTTTAGCGACGTTCTGAGCGGCTTAATCTCAGCCCTGGCGGGGGAGACACCCTCCGAAGACCCCGATGGCAGTGTACCGCGCTTGAGCTCAAAGTTCATGGCTTTCTGGCAGAGTTCTGGCTTCTTTACTGCTTACTGGCAGTTTTGCAGAGATCAAATTTCTGGCCTTTTTTGTTTACATTTCGCGTTTTTTCGCGTATTTTCGCGTCTGGGTCACGTGCAGCTCATTTTTGTGCTTACTTTTTGAGAATTTCCGGCTTAACAACTTCATTAAATGTGTGTACTTTGACAAGAGTTTTGATCCATTCACAAGGTTTAAAGTACTGGTTGGCCATTCATCCTCACTGGCAACTACCGAAACGACACTGGTCATTTGTTGCTCTTTCTAGCCATCCTATAATTGCCTGTTTTTGCTCTCAAAAGTTCTGAACACATACACAACTTCACTCCACACAATCTCACTCAAAGATAAAAGAACCCACCCTACAGCCCATTATACACCATGCTCAAATCACTAATACTATTCACAACAACGCTGTTTGTGTACACAGCTGCTTCCCCATTCACATTTGTGTTGAAGGCTGATGAAAAGGCATGCTTCTATGAAACCGTTGATAAGCCTAGATCAAGCGTTGGTTATTACTTCGCTGTTCAATCTGGTGGTTCATTTGACGTCGACTACTCTATCGCTGGTCCAGATGGGAAGCAAATCGTCCAAGAAACCAAACAAAGGCAAGGTGATTGGGTCTTCAAAGCTGAGATTCCTGGTGAATACGAGTTTTGCTTCTCAAATGAAATGTCTACATTTGCTGAAAAAGTTGTTGATTTCGAAATCACTTTGGAACCTAGCAAAGCGGAACCTGTTAGATCATCAGACTCTAAGACAGACAGTGTCTTGACATCTGTTGATACGATCAATGACAGATTGAATGGGATTCTGAAGAAGTTACAATACTATAAGACAAGAAACAACAGAAACCAAGCCACTGTGAGATCCACAGAATCAAGAATCTTTTACTTTTCATTCTACGAAGTTCTACTTATTGTCGGTATGGCTATCTTCCAAGTTGTTGTGGTCCAATTCTTCTTCAATGGTAGAAAACAACTGGTTTGATCCAATGTTGATGTGACCCTATTTGACGACTTGTTTATTACTTATTGCCTTACGTTTCTCATTTTCAAAATAAATTTCATTATTATTCTTTTTAACCTCATTACGTATTAGCATTGGCTAGTATTTGTGCAAAATGAATGTTTTAGTGGATAATTATTAGATCACTTCAAATATTGGGCAGATCTTTTCTCTAAGATGGTTCTACCTAAAGCAATTTCTGAATGACCCTTGTCAACGGCAAAGACAGAGTTACCTCTCAAGATTGTTTCAACAACTCTACCTTGTAATTCAAAGCCATCATAAGCGGTCAGCTTGTTTTTGAAATGAGTGGCAGCGTTACTAACGGTTTGTTTAGTCAATGGATCAAAGATCACAATATCAGCATCAAAACCAACTCTTAATTCACCCTTCTTGTGAGACAAACCAACTTGTTTAGCAGTGTTCTTACAAGTCCATCTAACGATATCAACAATTGAAACTGGTGGGTTTAGTTTCAAACCTTCAGTGTGTAAGACAGGTAGACCTAACCCAACTGATGAGATACCACCCCAAGCGGAGAAGAAATCACCCTTGGCTAAGTTCTTCAATTCAGGTGTACAAGGTGAATGGTCTGACACAACAGTGGTGATGACATCGTTTCTTAGAGCTTCCCATAGTTTCAATCTGTTATCATTGGTACGAATAGGTGGACAGCATTTAAAGAATGTGGAACTGTTTGGAATCTGTTCAGCGTATAGTGAAAGGTAATGGAAACAAGTCTCTGCAGAAATCTTAAGACCGCTCTGTTGAGCTTCGAATAATAATGGGACAGCATCTTTTGAGGCCAAGTGAACGATATGTAAAGGAACGGATGGGGTCTTTAAAGCACAGCCGATGATGGTCTTGATGGCTTCAACTTCAAAGATATCTGGTCTGGATGCAAGGAATGATGTGTAATGAGTTGGATCAACGTAGTTTAGCTCTTGTTGTTTCTTAGAGGCTTCTGATAATGGATGTTCAGAATGGCTGTGTTCACGATGGACAATATTTGAAGGAATACCGATTCTTGGATCTGCTGGTGCCAACAGTGGAGATGTAGCCAATGCAATTATTTGATCGTTGGTTAGTTGACTCTTGATGTAGTCGTTATCGTGATTGTCGTCTCTTGTCAAAGTTCTGGATAAAGTCTTTTTCAAACTGGTTGTTCTTCTTAGATCATTAGTCGTGCTAAAACCTAGCTGCAATTCCTCAATTTGATCATCTAGTTCGTTGATTGAAGGAATATGGTCTTCTGGGTCGTATTTTTGAACACCATTGATATCATCCAAATCATCGATGAACTGTGGACCACCATGCTCGTGATTTGAAGGTTGCATTTCAGCATGGAACATTATTAAAGTGTCATTACCTTCGACTATCTTCAAGGCCTTATCAATGTATTGTGAATCAATAGCTGGGAACTCGTCAACACCAGAATCGATCAAGAAACCTTTAAACCCACGAACACCGGCGTTGATCAAAGGGATCAAATCATTCAAGTTATCAGGGACCAACCCACCCCAAAAGGCAGTATCAGCCCATAGTTTACCCTTGGTGGCATTCAGTTTGATGTTGAAGTTCTGGATGGTTGTGGTTGGTGGGATAGCGTTTAGCGGCATATCAACGACAGTGGTGACACCACCGGCAGCAGCGGCCTTCGTACCGGTTTCAAAACCTTCCCATTCTGTTCTACCCGGCTCATTCAAGTGGACATGTGCATCCACTAGACCAGGCATGATCACGTAGGGAGAGACGTTTCTGTAGTTTTCAGGCTTGACATCATAAAGTTTCAATAACGGGTCATCATCGTGAAGGATCTCCTGTGCGATTTCTAGGATCTTGCCGGACTCGATGGAGAAGATGACGGTGGCAGGGACGACTTTGTCGTTGAGGACGACCTTGGAGGAGCTCAGGGCCCTGGACATGGCTTCCTTTGGCTGTTTTGGTGGATCTCGAGGGACGCGATGGCCTGTAAAACTCTGACGGTTAAATCAAGATTCGATCAGGAAAAAGCAACGAGCGGGACGAAAGAACCTGGGGACAAGAGCTCAGCAGTGAAGTTGTCGAGCAGTTAAACAGCGGCAGTGAGAAGTTTCAGCGTCAGGGCAGGATCAACTAGGACTTGTCTGTGGTTCTGGTGTTTGTGGAAGGGCGAAAAGAAACAAAAGCAAAAACCCACTTCGTTTTATCTTATCTGGATCGGCCCAAAAAAGTCCCCAGGAAAACTCGGACTTGTTCCCAATCGGGCTATAGCCGAAAAAGTCGTGCTCCTACCACGATTTCGGACATGGCCGACTCACGTTTTCCCACATAAACGAGCATTTTTGTGTGCCTACGTCGCCTCCTGGTCTGTACGCGGTGCTAGTTATGTCATAGATTCAAGATTGACTTTTCTTTTACTCTATACGCTCAACCCATATCTGTGCAATAGCTCCATCCCGTTGTCCACTCTCTGTAGAAACAACCCCCAGTCACTGCCCAACATTTCTTTATAACCTGAAAGGAGCTTGTGGAACAACTCGCTCAATTGCGGACCAGGCTGTAGATACATGGTGATGGTGTTCACAAAGGCCACTAGTGTCTCGTTGTTCAAACCTGTAGGATTGGCCAAGATGATGGTACACATCCCTTGGAAAGCTGTCTCTTTTTCTTCATTTTCTTCCAAATACATCATATGCGTACTCCAACTTAGGGCAAATTCTGGTAGGTGTGGGGCAAAGAATTCTGGTGAACTGATACCCATTCTACCAATGGTAATGGCTGCATTCTCAAGCACCGTGGCCATAGATTGTGAGTTCACTAGATCGATCAAAATGCCTGATAGTTTCTCCAGGTAATCATTCAAATTCAATCTTAGCGCCATTTCACCAAGCGCCCAAGTGGCATTATTCACAACGGCAAAGGCATCTTGACTTCTTGAAACAATTTCAAACCCAACAGAACCGACAATGGCTTGAAGATGCTTAGATAATGAGTTTGGAATGAAAATGGCTAAATCACCCAATAGGGCATAAGCCGATTGTCTAACATCATTATCGGTGTCGGTGAAGGCTTCAACCAATAGGGTGATTAGATGTTCATTGATCAATTCAGCACTGTGTTCACCTAGACCTTGGATCAGACCATCTATTAGATCAATGGAACTGATAATGAAATCTTTTTCTGGGGTATGAATGGTTGGATCAGTGACACTCAATTTATCCATATCAATGCAATGACTCAAGATCTTGATTGATCTTTGGTAAACTTGGACAGCAAATGGGGCAAATCTTTCACCCAGTGAAGCAGCAACAGAAGACATACATTCTAACAATGGCCATAGTTCCTTGTCATCATCCTGTAAGATCTCCCATTTGGCAATTAATGGTGGTAAGAAGACATTAACAGCAGCTTCATCTAATTCAACTTTTTCAACAAAAGTTTGCATAGCATCGTATAGAATGACCAAATTCTTTCTCTTGTAATACTGGAAACATTTGTTGAAATTCTCAGCCAATTGGTTAGCCAGAGGTTGAATCAACTGTTGATCTGAGTTTTCAATAAATTGGGCAATGGAACTGCAGGCACCTTCTTGAACCATCTTCTTTTTATCTAAAGAACATGTGATGATAGCTTGGAAAGTTGGAATGAAATAGTTGGAGTACGAACCACCAGAGTGAGCTTCTGAACAGATCCATGATGAGTAACGACCTAAAGTCCAACAAGTGATTCTTCTGATTGGAGGTTCTTGATCTTGTAGTCTTTGCACTAAGAATGGGACCAATTCTGGTAACTGTGTAGAGGCAAATTCAATACCACCTTCAGCAACGGCACCAAAAGCTAAGATAGCAGCTTCTCTAATTGGCCATTGGGCGGAAACAATGTTTTCCTTCAGTATTGGTAAACTGATCTCAAGAACTTGTTGTGGGGCCACAGAGGCTAGCACATCTAAAGTGGCAGCTGAACATTTTCTCAAGTTCCATTCTGTACCGAAATCACCTTCATCCTCATCATCTTCATCATCATCGTCTTCTTTTAGGTTGTGTGATTTGGAGACTTTAGCAGCTGTAGGTCTGATATCTTCATCTTTATCTTCTTCATCAGCATCGTCACTGTTATCCATCAATTCGATTTCCATCTCTGAGTAAACCATATGTTTCAATAGCACTGGTAACAGGGAACCCAAATGTGGAGTGATCAAAGTTTCAGGAACATCAGAAGTGGCAAGCGCCAATAAAAACTCACAAGCTTCTAATTTGACTTCATCTTCAGCTTCATTGATTGTATGCAAAGAATAGTTGATAACACCATCTAAATGTGGGACTATCTTATCTGGTCTAGTTTCCAAGATGTATGCAAATGCAGTACAAACATTACGACGAACAGTTTTGTCTTGATCAGTGGCCAATTGGAATAGTCTTTGTAAGTATTCGTCCAAATGAACCAAGAAACTTTGTGTCTTCAAATGGATGACTTGATTGATGGAGTTTAGGGAGTTGGCTCTAACAACAGGGGAAGCTGAAGCGGTTAATGCAATGAATTTTGGAATCATGAAGTCTAGTGGTCTTTGACCGTTGTATTCTGAGTCTAGGACATGTGCTGAATCCTCACAAATCTTGACAAGTGCACTACTGGCACCTTCATTGACACTGACATTCTCGTTCTGTTCCACAAGCTCGAATAGTTGTGGTAGGGCATTTGGCCAGCCTCTGACACCCAATGAGCCAAACAAAGTGGTGATGACATTACCAGTGACGTTTCTCACCAGGGCATTCTGGTCAAACAAACCTTTCAAGATATGTGTTAGCAAATAGCTGTTTGGATCAATGGTGAATTTCTTTGTGATGTTGTTCTTCAAGTTGATACCGGCGGATGCCTTGGTCTGTGGATCAGCAGAAGGGTCGTTAGCTAGAATGAAGAGCAGGTAGTTCAAGAAATCAGGCTGGGACTTGGCCTGATCTAGAGCCTGTGTAGCTTGGTCTCTCTCAAGTTGATTTGGGGACAATGTGGCACCTAGAACGTGCTTCAATTGGCCAGCAGCCTCGGCGTTCGGTTCCCAAGACATTCTGTATTTGATATGAACGGAAAAGTAGCCAGAAACGCCTGGAGAGCTCGGATGATGTGCGTGGTGATGCAACCGTTTCTTAAACAAAGAAGCTGCTGTCAAAACTTTTTTTTTTTTTAAAAAAAATTGGAATCTCGATTTTTTGTGTTCCCCAAACCGATGAGACTGGCCGTTTGTGTGCTTGTTGCCATGGAAACCAATGAGAATCGATTTTGTGTTAGTGTTCCACAGGCTTCTACAGATGGGCATAATACAATAGTCTATTTCAACTTTTTTGGAGTCGTGTGTGTATACAACAGCAGTGGCAGGTGTACTGTGTGTACTATTACCTCTTTTCAAAAGAGGCACTGGCTATTAGAACAGGATATTAAAATCAAAGGAATGGAGTTAAAATCACAATGCAAGGGAATGATGCGGTAGCTTTTCAAACGTAATCATTTTAGTCTAGCTTGTAGACGTTTCAATCTTTCTTGGAGGTCTTCCATCTCCGACAGCGAGTCTTTGAAGATGTTGTCGATGTCTGGGTGGATCTTTGGTGTGGATGGTGATTTCGGTATCGTTTCAGTTGACTGTTTCAAAGGTGAGGTTGAGGTTGAATTCGAAGTTGACGTCGATACCGTTGGCTCGTCCTCAACCGAAGTATGCGTGCTTGTTAAGTGCAAGGATGTGTTGGAGTTTGTGAATGTTGATTCGGTGATGTTGGACAGGTTCTTCTGTTGGGATGAGATTTCAATAGGAGAAGAAAGCTTGAACTCATCGTTATCATCATATGTGAGTGTAATATCTGCATTACTTGTGTCTGTGGAATGGTTCAAGTCTTCTTCTTTCTCAGTGAGGAATTCATCTTCATCTTCAACCGACGTTGGTGTATTGAGTTCATCATTGATTAGTTCATCAAGCATCTTCATACTGTGAGCAATGTCTCTTGTACCTCTAGACTGTGGGATATTACCTTTCATTTCAGATTCATCAAATTTTGGTGGTTTTCTTCTGAACTGGTTCAATGGAGGAGTTGATTCAGGGCTGTCCATCTCTGATGAACTTGGTGAATAAGAACCAATGGAACCTGAATAGTTGTTTCCTTGGAAGAAGGCATTAGGAGCCATGAAGGGACTTTCTTCAATGTCCGATTCAGGATAAGATGAGATTGGCAAGTGTGTCGTTATGGATCTTGTGTTGGATGTTAGATTGGCATTGTTGCCTATTTGAATCTGGTTTCTCTTCTGTAATGACAATGGGGTAACCGGGCTATTATCACTGACAATCTCACCTTCTTCTGGATGATATGGAGCTTCATAGTTGAAATCAAGATGATCACTCGCCACTTCTTCGTCTTCTGTATCTTCAATTTCTGGCTCTGATTCACCTAAATGACTCTCTGGAGAGGTGTCTGAGTAGAACTGTTCAGCAACATCGATTTCATTGGAGAAAGTCACTGATTTGTTCATTTTGATAGATTTTTCCTTCTCTGCAGGATAGTTCAAGTTTTCTTTGGACGATCTTTCAACTTCCTCATTCTTCCAACAGTTTAGCCTAGCTAGTCGTTCGTGATAGGTCTCTAGGCATTCAGCGGGAGCGAAACCAATCTTACCATCGTACTCTCTCCTTATCAGCCACCAATAGCTATCTTGGTCGTTCAAAAGCACCACAGCATCGTCTCTTTCGATTTCACAATGAGAAGGATCATCACCTCTGAATTCAAAAAGACCGTATAGCTTGTCAGGATGTAGTTCCTTTGGAGGTGGTAATGGTGGTTCTATCACGTAATCATTAAAGTCTTCGTCTTCGTCGTCTTCATCAACGGTCATTCTGGAGTTCTTCGTCTGTGTTCTCAAAGCCCTCAGGTCTTCTTCCTCGTCGTCTTCATCATCGTCGTGTTCGTGTTCGTGTGAAAGCTGGTGTGATTTGCCTGGGACTGGTGATTTCTTGTACTGATTTGGTTTGTGGATCACAACACTACTGCTTTCACTCCCACTATTACTGACGTTGCTTGGGGAAACAATTCTCTTTTTCTCTATCAGCGCAGGGTCGCTCAGTATGTCATTGCCCATGGACTTTATGAGCCCCATCAGTTGCTCGCCAGACATGTTTATAGATGAGTTAAATGGTTCTTCGTGGCTGTTTGTGATGGAATTTCAGTCTGATCCCTAAGGCTGGGAGAAGCAGGTACTTTGTGAGATCTTGACGGTTTCAGGAGCAGGAAAGACGGGTGGAAAAGTGGTGTGGGTGTGTAAGTCTGTGGCACCTAGTTGAATGGAGCACAGCTTGGGCAGCAGGGGAGGAAGGCCTTGGAGGTCGTGAGATCTGAGTGCTCTTTGTTACAGGTTTGAATTTTTTTTCGTGTCAAATCGAACGAAAAAAAGGGCTTTCGCGAATCGACGCGAAAAAGGTACAAATTTCTACGCGAAGCCCCCAAAAGGCCAGAAAGGACAACTAAAGTACAGTCACTTACAGGCATAAGCACAGTATTATTATCACCATAATTATTATTATAGGCACCGGGCAGCACTCACGCCAGCCTGTACACCAGGTACCACATGAGCAGCCCCACCAGCTGCTTGAAGTCCAGCAGCAGCAGTCGCATCAGTGTGTCTTTGTTCTTGTTCTTTGTCTCCAGCTCGCCCAGCTTGATCTTACCGTCTTGCTCTGGTTGTTATTCTGTCTTTTCCAGCTTCTCGGTCTTCTCAGGCTCTGCCTCAGGGACCAGGGTGCTCTTGACCTCTTTCTCTTCTTCCTGGACCTCCTTCTCAACCTCCTCCCTCTTCTTCAAGTACTCGGCCTGCTTCTTATTGTTCAGCTTCAAGAAAGTGTTCTGACCGGTGCCCAGCACAAAGTACACCACATTGGAGAACACAGTCCAGTACTTAGGGTCCAAGTAAGCCTGGGAGATGGCAGTGACGATTGGAGTGGTCACAACGGAGGACTTGTACACTGACAGGAAGGATCTCTTCAAACTGACCTTGACGTTGTTCAAAGCTCTCTTCAGCTCATCGCTGGTTAGTGATTGGACACTTGGGTTCATGTTGATCACTGAGACGAAAGAAACAAACAGAACGTTCAATAGTGGCGCAATGGTCAACAGCAGGGTTAGGATCTGGCCAATTCTCTTCTTTAGTGTCAGTGGGGCCTTGAAGAGTTTATTAACCCATATGATAGAGTAGTGACTCAACGGAGCGTTCACAGCAGCGGCAAAGAAGGCAAAGACAGGCAATTTCCAGCTGAAAGGATGCTTTATCTTCTTGTTCAGCACATTTGCGATCTTGAAGTCTTTGGAGATCGTGGTGGCGATGGACTCGTTCAGGACAGCCAGGACAGCAGCCGTCACTGACTTGGTCAAGAGTGGATATTTGTTCAGGTATTCCAGATACTTCTGGTTCAGCGATTTGGACATTGTTGCTAGCAGTTGCCACAGGTGTAAGCAAGACAATAAGGGAGTCAACTGAGTGGGAGAGTAGAGTTGGGAAAAAGAAGGCAGAAAGACGCGTTTATATGGGGGTTTGGCCCTGTGAGGAGCAAATTCTTTGTACATCTTCGGTAAAAACCTGGTGATCTCCGCGAATGCGATAAGGGAATTTCCCCATTCGGAAATTCCCCGTTTCGGCACATTCTGAATTCCGAAACTTTTTGGTCACGTGTGCTTCTCATTTCCGGTAGCTCATCGCTGCGGGTAATCCCGCGAAATTTTCGCGAAAAAAGATTTTTCTGCATAAAAAAATTTTTAGAAAGTAGAAATTTTCAAGTGCAAATACTGAAGCTAATTGAGATTCATTCGAAATTAAACAGACCATTTGGTTGATTGGTGTTCATTAGATTGCATAATAGTCCATTCCATATTACCCAAAACACTTTCCCTTTGAGATTTTTACCCGTTGTTCTTTATTCATCCCCAATTTTAAAGAACTATCCCACAGATAAAAGTTTCATCAATTAGACATCATCTCTTCATATTTGATTCTAATTTTCCGTTTGATTTCAATTTCTTTGCCAATTAACACACATATACATTCATAATGGCTTTCACTCCAGGTGGTCGTGGTGGTAGAGGCGGTGCCCGTGGTGGTTCCCGTGGTGGTTTCGGTGGTGGCCGTGGTGGTGCCAGAGGTGGTGCCAGAGGTGGTTTCGGTGGTGGTAGAGGCGGTGCCAGAGGTGGTAGAGGCGGTGCCAGAGGTGGTGCTCGTGGTGGTGCTCGTGGTGGCCGTGGTGGTGCCAGAGGTGGTGCCCGTGGTGGTGCTAAAGTTGTCATCGAAAACCATCGTCACGCCGGTGTCTACATTGCCAGAGGTAAAGAAGATTTATTAGTTACCAAGAACATTGCCCCAGGTGAATCAGTCTACGGTGAAAAGAGAATCACTGTTGAAGAACCCGCTAAAGAAGAAGGTGTCCCACCAACCAAGACCGAATACCGTGTTTGGAATCCTTTCAGATCTAAATTGGCTGCCGGTATCATGGGTGGTCTAGATGAATTGTTCATTGCCCCAGGTAAGAAAGTTCTATACTTAGGTGCTGCCTCAGGTACCTCTGTCTCCCACGTTGCTGACTTGGTCGGTCCAGAAGGTTTAGTCTACGCTGTTGAATTCTCTCACAGACCAGGTAGAGAATTGATCGGTATGGCCAAGAAGAGACCAAATGTCATCCCAATCATTGAAGATGCCAGACATCCACAAAAATACAGAATGTTGATCGGTATGGTTGACGCTGTCTTTGCCGATGTTGCCCAACCGGATCAAGCCCGTATCATTGCCTTGAACTCACACTTATTCTTGAAAGACCAAGGTGGTGTTGTCATTTCCATCAAAGCCAACTGTATCGACTCCACTGTTGATGCTGAAACCGTTTTCGCCAGAGAAGTCCAAAAATTACGTGAAGAAAAGATCAAACCATTAGAACAATTGACCTTGGAACCTTATGAACGTGACCATTGTATTGTCATTGGTAGATACATGAGAAGTGGTCTATAATCACAAGGGAGTTAAAAGAGAGAGAGAGGAAAAACTACATTAGAGGAGAGATGAAAGGTGTTGTTTTACTTAAAGTGGTAAAAAGGTCTTATTTGTTATATTAATAATTTCTTCTTTTTTTTATACATTGTTTTATTTTTTGTTTTGTCATGGTTTCAAAGGTTCTTCATTGGCCTTATTTTTATACTTGTTCATGTCTTTTCACTACTTTTGACACTTTTTGTATATTTTTTGCATCAGAATAAAAGAAAGGAAAATAGAATTGTTGTGTAAGTTTCATTTGAGCTCGTGGATCTGGCTGATTCCCCGTTATTTCCACAGAATTGACCATTATCACTTTTCTTTTGCGCCAGATCAGCTATGGTGCTGTGTCCCCTAACAGGATTTTTGGCCTGCGCGATATTTTGCCATTTTAAATTTTGTACTGGGAAATTTATAAGTCTAGACCAAAACAGAATACAGGAAGACAGTGCTTTTGCCACTTTACACGCGAGAAATGCCCGAGCAGGAGGTGATCAAGATCTCAGACGGAGAGTCGGACGATGAGGTCCAGGTGATGGAGGTCAGACAGGCCACTAGGCCGCTCCACAGGAGACCGTCCAGAAGCGAAACTGTGGACTTAGACGCTGATGGTGATGTTGAAATCGTGAGGGTGAACGAGCATATCAACAGAAACCAGAGCCCCGGCGTGGTATTGCACACCCCGGGCGGTGAACTCATAATGCCAGACGAGAATCCCTACGAGGACCTCCCTACTCCAATGGAGCTGACAAATGAAGCAAGGGAAAGAGAAGGCCTAGAGAACAGATTCAGAAGCTACGAAGAGCTCGAAAGAGAACGAGTCCTGCGGGAGCGAGAACCACTACACAGAGCACAGAGAGCAATGCAATTCAGGAGAGAGCGCCAGGCTCAACAGCAGAGACAGAGGCAACAGCGAAACAGAAACCAGCAACATCGCCATAGGGCCAACAACTTTGACCCACATCTAGATCTACAAGCTGTTTTCATGAGAATGCACAACCGTTTATACCATGACGACTTTGATGACGAATATGATGAAGACGAGGAAGATGACCCTGACTACCATCTAGGTATGGACCTTCCAAATCCATTTTTCCACCAACACGGCCACCATCTTCCCCCATTCTTTGCATTTGGTGCCCGTGGCGGCGGTCCTGCCGCTGGTGGTATGAACGACGATTTGCCAGCCAATATCATGCAATTGATTGAACAGAGAGAGAATGCTGAATTCGACAAGAAGCAAGCCGTGAATCTAAGTGCCACAGATAAAGTCCAGCATGATCTGAAGAATAAGGCCGAAAAGGTCAAGAGTCCTTATTCAACAAAGATTGATCCTGAAGAAGACTACGTTTGCATACTGTGTGGTGTTACCTTGGGTGAAGGTATTCCTACAGGCCACCAAACAAATAAAGATGCCGTTACTCTTGCTAAGTTACAAGAAGAGAATGACGTCCAGGCTCCATACCAGGCTTTGAATCTAATCACAGATGCTGACAAAGACTTATCAAAGAGAATATTTGTTTCCAAATGTGGCCACGCGTACTGTGGAAGATGTGTCAAGAACATTTCAGGCATCAAGGAAGTTTTGAAAGGAAGTAAGACCAAATTCAAGAAAACGGATAAAGATATCTCAAACCCATTCTTATACGCCCCTCTGACATGTGTTGGTTCAGGCTGCAAGACGAAACTAAGTGGGAAGACTACATTTAACGAACTATTTTTATGAACTGTTTATATGATGAACAATGAAATGAAAGAACTATATAACTGCAAACTGTGATTTGTATCATGAAGATCTTTAGACAGACTCAAAGCCAACGTAACAAGAGCTGGAGTCACCAAACAAAGAACCATAGTTGTCACTGAACTGGTCATTTAGGTATGCATCCGCATCAGCTGAATAATCGTTATAGATTCTAATTTCACAGCTTGTTGGGTTCAATTGTTTGATAGTGTATCCCTCCAAATAATTAGAGTCACAAGGGGAAGTGTATCTGTATTCATCCAAATCACTGATGACAGAGGAACAATAAGACTCAGTACCCAAATAGTTAGAGTATAAGTTATCGTCATCCTCACATAAGTAACAAGGTTGGATGTAATGCTTGGTGTTTTCAATCTTACTACCAGCTAAGATTCTGAACTCTTGTCTTAGTGTGTCAAGTTGAGGCATAAAAGAGTCGAATTCCAAGTGTCTGCTTCTGTTCATGTGGAAGATGACTTTCAAATCACCATAGAAATATAGTGAGCCTTCAACATCCATGACATGGGCTTGGATAGTGTAATCAGGATCAGTGACTCTGACCATGTATTTGGTGTTGTGCGAGACACGGCGGAAATCGTAATCGACTTCGATCTTCAGACCTCTGGTACCTTCATCATTGAAGATATCTAGGTTCATAGTGCCAGATCTCTTGATGGCGATACCAATACCATTTTGAGTCAATTTTGATAAGGCGATGGTACCAACGTATGGTGATTGATACTCCTCGTTGTCCCAAGTATGATGGACAACAGGCATCATGGTAGCGTATTCGATACCGTGATCGATATTGATACCAACTTCAAATTTGGCAGGCTTGGACATGTTTGAAGAAGCCTTGTTGTGTAGTAAGGATTCTTCCATAGAGCCAACCATTGAAGTTCTGCTCTTTTTGCAGTGAACTTGAGAGGTTTTAATGGCCTCAGCGGTATCAACGACGGTTTGACATCTGTAGCACTTAGCAGAATCTTCAGTTTGTGAGCCGTCAGCGAATTCAGCATCGTCATGAACACCGTTGCTGAAGACTTGAGCTAATGGAGAGCTTTTCTTTGGTTTGTAAGTTTGGAAGGTCATTATTAGTGATGTTGAGTGGATAAGGAAGTGCAAGGAAGAAGGAAAGGAGAATTGGAAAACTTCTCCCATATTTATAGACAAGGGTGCCCAGAACTTTGGAATCGAAATCGCTCATGGTTAAAACAACTCAGGTTCTAGAATGACAGGCATTGTTTTAAGCGCTCATTTTTGACACATTTTTATAGGCGCCCAGATTTGGCGGCGCGGCTTAACGGTTTTCGCGAATGCGTCGTGGGAATCTAAAAATTGACTCTGGAGATGTTTCATCTTATCGGGGCCACCGAGTCCAACAAAAGTGCTGAAACCAGCGGAAAAACCACTCTCCCCAACTACTGCAAGTACACAATGAAGTCATTCTTAGTGTTCCTTGCTCTCAGTCTGATCGTCACAGGGTGCCTGAACTCCATCTTCACCAAGTATCAGGACAACCAGTATGTCGCTCCAGGAAAGAAGTTCGAGCAGCCAGTGTTACAAACACTACAGATGTTTATCGGTGAGTCCTGCGCCTTCATCTTTGTGGCCATCAACAGCTACAGAGTTGCCAAACAACAGGACGACTATCAGCAAATTAGTGGTGCCAGACCAAGTATCCCTGCCTCGAAAGTTGTGGTGTTGGCTATCCCAGCTATTTGTGATATTTTGGGTACCACAATGATGAATCTTGGTTTGGTCTACTCCCCAGTGTCTATCTACCAGATGATGAGAGGTGCCCTTATAATCTTCGTTGCAGCATTCAGCGTCTTCTTCCTGAACAAGAAAATTAGCAGGGTTGAGTATTTGGCGTTGGCTACTGTTATCTTTGGTATTTCCTTAGTGGGGTTAAGTTCCAAAACTAACAGCGGTGCGGAAGACAGTGCTGTTGAAGCTCATCCAAAGGTGCTTGTTGGTGTTGCTTTGATTCTTCTGTCCCAAGTGTTCACTGCTACACAATTCGTTGTTGAGGAACACATTGTTGGGAAGTGGACTATTGAACCTTTGAGATTAGTCGGTTATGAAGGTGTCTTTGGTGCTGGTATCACATTAACCGGTATGATCGTCTTCTACATCCTTATTGGCTACAACACTGATGGGCCATTTGACATTGTCAACTCATGGAAGGAATTCTCAAGCAACAGAGTCATTGTCGAAACTTCATTCGCTATCATGGTATCTATTGGGTTCTTCAATTTCATCGGTATCACTCTAACTTCCAAGCTGAGTGCCACTGCTAGATCCACTATTGATACCTGCAGAACCCTACTAGTCTGGATGGTCTCCCTCTACCTTGGCTGGGAATCCTTTGTCTTTTTGCAACTGGTTGGTTTCGCCGCTTTGGTCTTCGGTACTTTATTGTTCAACGGTGCCATTAACATTGACAAATACCTACCGGACTGGTTCATTACCGACAGACAATCGGTCAGGATCATCGACACTGTCGACGAGCAGATCGAAAGACTATAATAACCCTCTTAAAAACTTAATACTGCATTAGCTAGCATCTTATTATTTACGTAGGTCGGAACTTCCGCGAACTTCCGACTTTGGTGTCTCCAGATATCGGCTTAAACCTACGCATTTGATAAAAGATCATCAAAATCACACTTTGAAAGCCCTGAATTAACATCAGTTTTATGCTCAAGAAGTTCAACTTGGTCGATAATACAATGGAACAAGACCGTCTTTTCAGATTTCAACCTTTCAAGCTCCCAAACACCACGGCTCTTAGATCAATTGGGGTCTATGTTGCTGGTGGTTTAGTAAGTCCTCACCCTTAACTGTGGTTATAGCCCACGATTGCTGAGAACCAATGATTTACTAACTCCACCCTTCTTTTAGTACGCCATCGGTGTGTGGTCATTCATAGACGCTGTTATCTACAGTAAGACTGCCAATGCCTCAGATGTTCATGTCACTTTTGTTGATTGGATCCCTATAATCTGTTCAACTTTAGGTATGCTAGTCGTTAACTCAATCGAGAAGAACAAACTATTGAACGATGCTCTTGGTAATTCCAGTGGCGGGTTTGGCGGGTTCAGCTCCTCCACCACGTGGCAAGCTAGAGTGATCTTATTCTTGGGGTTCTCATTACTGGCTGGTGGTATTGCCGGTTCTATTGTTGTGTTGATCCTAAAGTTTTTGATCAAACATTACACTTTCCCAACTCTAGGCATGGGTGTTTCAAACGTGGTTGGTAATGCCTCAATAATGCTAAGTTGTATTGTCTTGTGGATTGCTCAAAACATTGAGGATGAGTATTCTTACTCCTTGGCCCTATAGATAAGTGAAATTATTCACCAAAAAATGAATATCATGATCATGAAGCATCTTACAGGAATAGTAGAGTCTATCGCATAAGAATTCTCGTCCAAATAACTGGACAGTTCAACTATAATTACTAGTGGTCATTTTTAAGACTTTTATTTGATAAAAATGCTAGTAAGGTGTATAAAAAAGATCATCAAGAGTAAAGATTAACAGAAAATGAGCCAAAGAATATACTTTGGCAAGAATTGAACACCAACATAAAGTACCTCAGAACTTTAACCCCCATAACGTATTGTCTGTGGAGAAGTAGTTATCATATCACAATTTGGTCCTTTAACTCACCAATGACATCAAGCTCGAATTTACTGAAGTTGAACAATTTTGGCAGCAGAACTGGAGAGGAGGAACCTCTTGGAACAAATTGATTATCAATCCTCAAATCATTGAAGAACTCATGGGCTAGGATCCTTCTTGGGCTCAGTCTTTTCTCTGGTTCGTAAATTAAGACCCTCATTAATAGATCAACACCACTGTCACCAGCATTACCTAAAATCTTTTGGAATCTAGCTGAAATTTTACCGTTGAATAAAGGCTTGGAGAACAGGGGACCATCATACTTTGGATTGGAGTTGAAGATAAATTGTTTGCTTGGTGGACCTAATAGCTTTGAAATTTCTCTTAGTTGTAGAATTGGATCGTCACCTTGGAAAATGGCTCTACCAATCAGCATTTCAGCAATGACACAGCCTAAACCCCAGATATCAATCTGTGTTGAATAATATTGACAACCAACAATCAATTCAGGAGCTCTATAGTAACGTGAACAGATGTATGAAACAGATGGTTGTTTTGGCTCCAGTCTTTTAGCTGAACCAAAGTCACAAATCTTCAAGATACCAGACTGTGGGTCAACAAGGATATTGGAAGGCTTGATATCTCTATGGCAGATTCCCAATGAATGTAAGTAAAGCATAGCCCTAGCGATTTGATAGGAGTATAACTTGATGTGTTTCAAAGGAAGGTCTAATTTGTTGGAATGATAGCGACGGATTTCATACTGTAAGGTTTCAGGTAAGCATTCCATGGCCAAGTGCTGGTAGATCTTGCCGTCTTTTGGCGACTTGTGTGTGAAGAAGTATTCTAAAGTGATGATGTTTGGATGATTCGTCAGCCTCAAAATCTCCAATTCTCTTGATTTGTATTCGGTCTGAGCAGGAACTTTCTTGATGGCGAAGGGGCCAATCCACTCTTCTCCATCTAATAGTTTGGCTTGTGACACAGTACCGAAGGCACCTTCACCGATCTTCTTGTATTGCTTGACCAACATCTTCTTTGTAACGTTAGTTCTGTTGGAAGTGGCATCATTTGCAATGAATTCTGATTCTGAAGTCTCATTAGTACCAAAGATCGAAGAAGTGAGAAACGACGATAACTTACCTGACGCCGACATGGTGAATTCTCTTTTGTGCTGTGATATGGCTTGCGTGAATTTTGGAATATATGGTTCTATTTTTACCGGTTATTGCTTGAAGTTGCAGGAAATGACACGATGGCACAAATTGGTGACCCTTTCGTTGTTTCTGAGATGTAGGCAGCAAAATAGGCTCGTCAAAAGACTCTTGAGTGAAGATGTATTGTAGTAAACCCTGCTTGGATGGAGCCACTGATGGTCTGTCCAGCCTTCGCCGTGTCTTTAAGGGGATGGCAGTTTGATACCTGTCTGACTTTGTGTCGCGTTAACGGGTGTTGAAGTGAGGGAAATGGGCCACTTTCAACGCAAATTGGGGGTAGGATATTGTGTGAAGGACTGTGGTTCCTCTCAATGGGTCAATTGCCTGTGAGCTTAGCGGTGTCGGTGTTTGTTTTCGGTTGTTGATTTGACAGAAGTTTGTGTCTGTTGATGTTTTTTTGGTGGACGAAAATGACTTTGACAGGTCCATAGTACAGTTTCGCGAAATTCAATGTCCATTTCGACGAGTTTCTAGTCGTAAATGACTTGAAGATTAGCTTGTAAGATACCCAGGGATTGGCAACACGGTAATATATCAGAATGAAAGTTTTATCGCCAATCAAGACCCATTTGAGGTCAAAATCACGTAAAAACGAGACGTCAATTCGTGTCTGTTACCCTATGTCGATCTTTCCAACGTGAAAAATAAAAATCAACGAGCCCGTACTGAATACCAAAAGGCCATTTGACACTTCGTTATCGTCAGTGCCACCCACATAACCGATCCATAATGCTTAGACTTTTTACTCCTAGGGTAATTCCTTCTCTGGGTCTAAGATCTGGTGCTAGATGTAAGTGAACACACTAAGAAACAGCTCAAAGAGAGACCGTTTGATACTAACATGAATCAGACCTTTCATCGACTCCACTAGCGAGACAAGAAGAAAAAGCCACTCCATCCTTCGCTGACATCATTACTGATGCTTCCAACACAAGTAAGAATGCTTCCCCATTGAGACAAACTGCCACCACCTTCTCATCCCAGTCCTCATCAGGTATTACAGAACAAATTCACAGATACATCCTATACTGTAACTTCACCAAGAACAACACACATCTAACCTTATCAGCCGTCACTGAAGACTTACAATACATTAACAAGAACCCACAATTAAGTTTCAACGATAAAGTTCTATATTACTACCAACTTCCACAAAAAGTCAAACTATCACTATCCACAGGTCAGTTAGGTTTCAGAAAATCAGCCAGAGGTGAATACGAAGCCAGTTTCCAAACAAGTGCGAAGATGTTTGCCCTAATGAAGGAAAAAGGTTTCTTGAACAAAGACTTACAAATTGTCATCAAGAACTTTGGTAAAGGTAGAGAAGCCTTCTTTGATGCTTTGAAAGGTAAAGAAGGTGATTTCATCAGAAACAAGATCACTAGACTAAGTGATAACACCAAGTTGAAATTCGGTGGTACCAGATCACCAAAGAGTCGTCGTCTATGATCTCGGCTATTCTGTACATAGTTATGAACATAATATAATGAAAGTATTTGCACATTGTTTCTTTTGTGGCGGTTTCTTGTACCTTATCCTTGAGACAGTTATATTAGTGTGCCCTAGAAAGTCACGTGCTTTATACAGCCCTAATTGTGTGGTGTTCGGATGTTTTAGTAAATTTCTCAAATGTCACAAGATTTTTTCTTCTACGAAGTTCGCGAATCGTTTAGGGAGGCCAGTCGCGGAGTTAGGCAGAGGCGGGACGCTCGCTAGGCAGACATCAAGCCCGTGCTCGAACCAATTCCCTGCCCACACCTTGTCCAAAACCCACGCAAGTTTTTCTCTCTCTACTTCAACCATATAAAATTCCCAGAACGAGTTCGCGGAAAATCTTGAGAATTTGTATGGGGCTTACATAATCTCCCACTGTGAAAAATCAAACATCCACTCTGTGAAAAAAAATCTTTAAAGTTGAAAAACCTTGAATTGAACTTGTTTAGTTACACAAGAAACTTTATACATCAAAAATGGCTCCATCAAGTAAGTCATGAGCATGGAGGAGACAACCAACGACTGAATGAGAGTATTGTGAATCACCCAGTGTCCAAATTGTTATTATTTCCATGAAGATCCAGATTGTGTGTGATATTTCCAAAAGACCTAAAGTTATGAGTGAACCTGAATGATAGTGACCAAGCAATGAACCACTCAAATGAAAGCAATGTCCACCTATGCGAAGAATAAGTGTCAAGTGTACCAGTTTGTGATCAAAGATCCCCGTGTGTTACCAGTTATCTTGAACTTTGAGCCTATATCCAAATTTACCGAGTGAAATATTGAAGCAAGAAGACAACCCAGCAAGAGAAAACATGAAAGCATCACCAGAATATTCCCTAGACACAATACTCAACTTCCATGTTAAATCTCCTTCCACTTTCAATGACCCCCAGGACATGATTACTAACAAATTATTTAGCTAAAGCTTCTGCTGCTAAAAAGGCTGTTGTCAAAGGTACCAACGGTAAGAAAGCTCTACAAGTTAGAACTTCCACCACTTTCCGTTTACCAAAAACTCTAAAATTAACCAGAGCTCCAAAATACGCCAGAAAGTCCGTTCCACATTACAACAGACTAGATGCTTACAAAGTTATCGTTGCCCCAATTGCCTCTGAAACTGCCATGAAGAAAGTTGAAGATGGTAACACCTTAGTCTTCCAAGTTGACTTGAAAGCCAACAAACATCAAATCAAACAAGCCGTTAAGGACTTATACGAAGTTGAAGTCTTAAAGATCAACACTTTAGTCAGACCAAACGGTACCAAGAAGGCTTATGTTAGATTAACTGCTGATTATGATGCTTTAGATATCGCTAACAGAATTGGTTACATTTGATCGGGTTCGTTGTGTATAATTAAAAACAAATATCATAATTTTAAAAGGGTTTCTTTGACGTTTCAGGTGGGTAATTGTAGATATATTTACTGCAGAGAATATTGATGTGATGCAGTGTTGAACTGGTTTGTGTTTAGGCATGTGTTCTAGATGTAGTCAAAGGAAGGCCGTGTCATGGTTGTATACATCCGTCAAGGCGCTGTTCATCACTGTGTACTCTTCGTTTCTTCAAGCATGATGTCGTTTTTCATGGCGGTGATTTTCTGTATGGGTTTACTCGGCCATTCCATGGCGCCACGTACATAATCAACAAAATAATAGGTAACGACCAAAAACAGCACCAAATGTAGATCACACAGAGCACTACATCATTGAATAAACGAAAACTCATGAATAAATATATTATAAATAACCGAACAATAAGATAATACTGGTTAGACTATAAACTGAACTAAAACCCAAACGTAACCATTAACATGCATAACTTTTTTTCTCATAACAAAAACCTTAGAACCACTTCTAGTGACGAAGTTGTATCTCTATGACAATAGTAGTTCACATCACAACTGAGCGCCTTGGTTTTTGATAAAGTTGACACCTTTGGTGATGTTGACATCCAATTGACCTAAGGCAACCTTCAACAATTCTTGTTCGTGAGTGTTGATCTTGTTTAGAATTGAAGCGTCAATTTGTTCAACACCTCTTGGACCCAATTTGACTGGTAATGAGATGAAGTTGATGGAATCATTGTTGATGAATTGTTTGACTTCCTTGGAGCCTTCAATCTTGTCATCTAAAAACACGAAACTTGATTCAAAGCTTGAAGATTCACCTTTAACAGCCTTCATCAATTGTTCAGCCAATTTGTAACCAGAGTAAGCCATAGACAAAGTGGCAGAGCCTAGACCTTGCTTAGCTTGGACAACTTCATCACCACCGTATTGAACTCTGTGAACTAGGGCATCACGTTGTTCTTCGCTCAAGGAGTTATAGAAATCTGGAGCGCCAATGGAGAATAATGGGACAATGGTTTCACCAGAATGACCACCAATAACTGGAACGTTCAATTCAGATGGTTTTAGTTTGTTTGATGAATCCAATTGTGAGATGAAAGTGTTAGCACGGACTAAATCTAGAGTAGTGACACCAAATAATCTTCTTGAATCAAAGACACCGTTCTTCTTCAACACTTCAGCAAAGATTGGGACAGTGGAGTTGACAGGGTTGGAAATGACCAAGACAAAGGCCTTTGGAGCAAAAGAGGCGACACCTTGAGCTAAGTCTCTAACTATACCGGCGTTAATGGCAAACAAGTCATCTCTGGTCATACCAGGCTTTCTTGGGACACCAGCTGGGATGATCACCAAGTCAGACCCGGTTAGGGCCTTTTCTAGACCGTCATCTTGTGGCAAGTAGGCTTCGACGTTGGAGTCAGAGTCGATATGGCTCAAATCAGCACCAACACCAGGGGCGTTGACGACATCGTATAGGGAAAGGGTATCAACTAGGGGAGAGATCTTCAATAGCAAGGACAAAGGTTGGCCAATACCACCGGCGGCACCACAAACAGTAACTTTCATTTTAGGGGGTTGAATATTAAGAATAGAATAAATAACGAGAGCCTGTTAAAAGAGGTTTTGAAACGAGAGGGAGGCGAGGGTATTTATACGTGGCGCCAGGGCCCACGCGGACTTTGCTTAGAAAAGATGACCAAAAAAAATTTTGGAGCTGCAGGGTGAGAAGGAAAACAAGGAAGTGCGAAATGGCACAAAAGTGAGATAAGGCCGCGAATATTCCCGCATTGGCGCGGTGGGGGTAGTGTGCCGGAAACAAGCAGCCGCGGGCAGAACGCGTGGGCGGAGAGTGGGCAGGCCAGGCGGAAAGCCAGGCGGAGGCAAGGCGAGGGATAGGCAGGGACGCTAGGCAGAGGCTCTGGGAAGGAGGCCAGAAAAGCCAGGCAGCGCTGCAGGCAGGGGCCTCGCTACGGCCGACACTCTTCGGTTGCAGGCACAGTTTATCCGAGGCGGAAGAACCCTTCCATCCAGCGATATAGGCAGAAGCACATCCGAGAGCACGACTGGTAGGCGTTCAGCCTGGTGGCGGCACACAGAGCAGCGCAGTGCTCACTCCGTTTGCGCTGTGTTCTCTTGGACTCAATGGTTGATCACTCCTCGGTCTCGCTCCAAAGAAGCTCCCACGCTCGAATCGTATAGCCGTGGTCATCGCAAGTGATCACTTCGGTTCAGCCACACGCAGAACCAGAAATTAGAATCTTACAATCGTACCAGACAAAGATGGCCAGAACTCAGACTCAGACTGTCAAGACTATGACGTATCTTTGTCCAAGAAATTGGTTAGTACCACGTTTTGAGTGCTCGTGAGATCTCAGATTGTTCCAAACTGTCATATCAAACTGTACCACCGCTTTACCAAGCTCAGAGTTCTCCTCTATTTCCCATCTCCTCTCTTTGTCACTTTTGGACCTTTCGGAGATTCGAAGCATTTCTCATGAGAGATCTCGCGAACTGATCGCAATTTTTTTGTAAAACGTAAACAAAGAAAACCCATGTGAAGTTTGAACGACACATCTGAGCCTTACGTCACAAAGGAAGATACACACCGCCCATCACCACAACAACACTCACGATCCCACCACAGAGAATGATCATGAGAGACTCTGATGAAAGTCTGCCAGAGACTCCAGTGAAGCTGAAGAGATCCCCTGTTGACAGCGAGAATGCTCTCCATTCACCTTCCACACCTTCGTCTCCAATGATGCTGCAGGTCAAGTACAAGGACTACCAGAGCGCCATTGAGGCTATTCAACAGCTAGAGATAGAGCTTAATGAGTTCCAGCAGTCAAGTCATGAGCTAGAGAAAGAACTAGAGAATGAATTGTTGGACCTGGAGTTGGAGAATGAGAAATTAAAGCAAGAGAATGATGAAGTCAACCAGAGTTTGAAAGACGCACAACACAAGCATATCGAGAATGAAACAAAGTACAATGACTCTAAAGCCGAGCTAATGGCTCAGATCAAACATTTACAAGCTGAACTCACGGAGAAGAACTCAAGATTGGTGGATATTGAGATCATTAATGACAATTTTGAACAGAATGAAAGAAACTATGAAGTGAAATACAACGATCTACAAGAACAATACAACCAGTCGCTTGAAAAAGTGGTAATCTTGGAAACTGAAATCAGTGAGACAAGCAGCAAGTTGCTGACCGAACAACTAAACCACCAGAATACCCAGAACGAATTGAACGAATACAAGAAGAAGTACGAAGACCTATTAAACAACCAACCACAATTACAAGTGAATAAGACAAGATCCAACTCACAAACAACAAGGCCTTCGGTGTCAAGGCAAACTTCAGGTCAAAGAGAAACATCCAGTTCCATCCCTGCTTCAACGTCGCTGATGGCTTTGCATTCCCTGGTTGGTCAATCGCAAGGACTGGGCTCCAGACTGGGATCATTAAAATCATCATTAACAAACAGTGCCCTGAGACCAAGAAGTGTATCCAAATCATCACCAACGACAAAGCTTTCCAGCGAGCATGTTACGATCTCAACACCATCAGCATCACGTTCAAGATCTACAAGAAAGCCATCGAAATCTGCAGGTTCCTCTTCAATACCGATCTCATCACCAAAGGATCTTGACCAGAATACGGGAAACATTGCATCGAGATCTTTATCATCCTCTAAGAGATCGATCCCATCTTCTCCTTCATCATTCCAACTGAACTCATTGATGCATAACAAGAACTTATCAAATGTCACGAAGTTAGAAGCCATTGAAGGTTCTCCAAATAAGGAACTACAACAGCTATCCCAAGGAAAAGATCCCAAAGGCAAACAGCATAGGTTTGGAAATCTAATCAGCAACCCATTCAAGCCTAAGCATAAATAGACGAATTCATGAACGACATAGTACCCCGGATTTTTCAATCGTAGTGCACGGCCGTATATAGATCCGACAAAAAGTACCCGACACGCAGTAACAGAGTTTCAAACACAAAAACGAAGTTATGACCCACACTCTTAACACCAAATAACGGCATAAGTCAATAAGCATAACCACAATCGCTGAAAGTGGCAAAAAAAAAGGAAAGAATGACACGGACAGGAATTGAACCTGCAACCCTTCGATTGCACTGACAAATCCAACTGGAGTCGAAAGCTCTACCATTGAGCCACCGCATCATCTTGAAAGTTTTCGCGAAATCTGATTTTCCACCCAGAGCGATTTTTTGCCAAAAATTCTCTCGGCCGAGAGCGTCTATACCCAATTTACGAGTGCTATACCAATAGGAACTCCATATGAAGTAGCTAATCTCCATGCTATAACGCTAATACTCATTAAATTTCAGTTTGGAGAGATTAGAAGGCACATGTGGGTGTTTATTTAATGCAAACAGGGAGCAGCCATAAGCGGCCGAGACCTGAAAAACGAGTATGCATACGCTTCAGACGGGAAGGCTGCTGCAAGATGCAAGACATATTGTTTCACACATTGTCCGAGAAGTAGTGTATATAACCATGTATTGTGTTACCTTAGAAGCTTTGAATATTAGTACCGCCTGTATGGCATTCCGGGGTCTCGCGGTCTGTTTAAGTGACGTAGAACCCATTAGAGCTATTGAAGTAGCAAGCAGCTACATGATCAGAGTACTAAAGAGATCCTCAAAGATGTACTGGTGCGAAAGACCTGCCATATAGGAGGGAGTTAGGCTGTATCAATTTCTTAATATCATATAATAAGCGGAAAACTAAGAGGCAATTCCAGCTAGAAATATATATGGGAATAATAAAGCCTGGAACATGAACTGAATATCTGATCACTCAAACAGTTAATGACATATATAGTCAAAATTGGCAACTGGAATGGACAATTATACTGTTTATTATGTTCAGTACACAGCTGGCTTTCAGTTAGAACTCAAGCAGAATTGTTCTCATGAATCCTGGCACGCGGTACATTTTCTGAGGTACGTACTTATGATGGAGGCCAATACATCTACACTTAACAGCAAACTACCAATGATGTTTATCCTTTACTCAAACAAGTTACAACGATATGGTGTAGTACTTAAATATTGGAGCTAGGTTGTGTCTCACTTCTGATCCTCACGTCTCTAAAGAGTCTGAACATCACTGGGGTTCATCCTCTACAGAACACTACAATTTCAGACAGTCCTTTTGGCGTCAAATATCTTTCAAATCACATTGCGATTACGCTACACAGATCTTCAACATATTAAAAGACTAGCTAGTATAAGCTTGAAAGACTAGGAGGCCCAATAATTCAATAATATAAGGATAAACCCGTTGAATCATCCATATATCAACGGCCTTAAAAACCCGTAAATCTGCCATTTTTGCATAGTGTGGAGAACACCAATTTTCCAAACCATCAAGATTTGCTCGCGTGGCGTAATGGCAACGCGTCTGACTTCTAATCAGAAGATTCTGGGTTCGACCCCCAGCGTGAGTGCTTTCTTTTTTTCTGCAAAAATTCAGATTTTCTTTATTTTTTTGATGCCACACGATAGCTACAGGTTTGGCGACTCGAATGCAACTGTTTTAGAGGTGGATTGTGTATTCACTTTTGCGCTGTGGGTATGTAAAGATTTTCCAATGCCCCGGGTTGGTTGGTTCCTCCACTACAGATCCTGCAAAAGAAAAAAGCGCTGAAACTCTATCTGAGACTTTCTAGGACGGGCCAAAGCCAGTGATCCGGGCATGGACACGGGCCCAGGAGCTGTAAGTCTCCGCCCAAGTCCCCTTCCAGCCCTTTCCAGGTCTCCTTCCAGGCCAGGCAGAGACTTCCCAGGCCCCTGCCCACAGGGCCAATCACGCGCAGTGGCTTTCTAAGCGGCCAAATGTTGGGCCTCTGCGATTACGGCTAGCGCGAAAAAAATCTTTCATATGCAAGAGGATCGTGCATCTCTAAAAAGAAACCAGGTAAAAAATTTGTGGTTCAAGAAATCCCATCTGCTTCTCTTTCTCTCCTTCCTGAAGCCTCCAGAACAGAATCTCCGCCATGGCCGCTGTTCAGACCTTCGTTTCAGGCTCAGACGCCGCTGCCCACGCCGACGCCGATCTAAAATCCACCAAGATCTCAGACAATGTCACTGGCTTGAAGTCCACTCCTAAGACCGCCATCGACACCCACGGTAACGTGTTCGAGGTCCCAGACTACACCATCAAGGACATCCTGAGCGCCATCCCAAAGCACTGCTACGAGAGAAGACTGTGGCAATCACTGCACTACGTCGCCAGAGACATCATCGCCATGACCGCCATTGGTTATGTGGGTATGACCTACATCCCTCTAGTTGAGAACCAACTGGTCAGAGGTGCCCTATGGGCCGTCCACTCCTACTTGATCGGTCTGTTTGGTTTCGGTCTATGGATCTTGGCCCACGAATGTGGTCACGGTGCCTTCAGTGACTACACCTGGGTCAATGACTTTGTTGGTTGGGTCTTACACTCTTATCTATTGGTTCCTTACTTCTCCTGGAAATTCTCACACTCCAGACATCACAAGGCCACTGGTCACTTAACCAGAGACATGGTCTTCGTTCCATACACCAAGGAAGAATACTTGGAAGCCAAGGGTAAAGTCAAGATCTCAGAAGTCACCGAAGACACTCCAATCTACACTTTCTTCATGTTGATCTTCCAACAAATCGGTGGTTTACACTTATACTTATTTACCAATGCCACTGGTCAACCACACCCAGACCACGCTTGGTACGCTAGATCCCATTTCAACCCATCATCTCCAATCTTCGAACCAAGAGAATGGTGGTACATTGTCCTATCTGATATCGGTATGTTAGCCACTTTCACTGGTGTCTACTTCTGGGCTAAGACCTTCTCAGTCTGGTCAGCTTTCATCAACTGGTTCATTCCATTCATGTGGGTTAACCACTGGTTAGTCTTTGTCACTTTCTTACAACACACTGATCCAACCATGCCACATTACGAAGCTGAAGAATGGACTTTCGCTAAGGGTGCCGCTGCTACCATTGACAGAAACTTTGGTTTTGTCGGTCAACATATCTTCCACGATATCATTGAAACCCACGTCTTACATCACTACGTTTCAAGAATCCCATTCTACAACGCTAGAGAAGCCACTGCCGCTATCAAGAAAGTCATGGGTAAACATTACAAATACGACGGTGAAAACATGTGGAAATCATTATGGAAAGTTGGCAGAGCTTGTCAATTCGTCGATGGTGACAACGGTGTTTTGATGTTTAGAAACGTCAATGGTGTCGGTGTCAAACCAACTGACAACTAGATATATTTTTTTTGCATGAGCTAGAGAGGTTTGTTATACTATATTCTTGTCTTTTCAATTCATGGTCCTAGTTTAGCTAGGGAAGGGGTGTTATTTATTGTTATATGCTTTTCTTTTGTCTTTGCACTGCATGCAGTTACTAGAAAGTGATAGAAATGGTTTTTTATTCATTTGTTTGAAAAGTTATTTAAAGTCTTATACAGCTATAGGAGATATTATACATTGTTTGTACGTCATCTACATTTCAATTCTAGAGCTTTAAAACGTAGAAGGTGCGTAACTCTTTGCGTATTGTTTCGCTAGTTTCTGTTTGATACTGTACTTTCTGATCAAGAAGATCGCCAAGGTGAACATGAACATGATTATCAACTCTTCGACAAGGGCCATAAAGGCATAACAACCCCAAGAACCATACACAAAGGTGAACTTCCCAGTGTTCTCGTAATAGTTGTCATGGTCACCAATTGAGGCACCTAGGCACAAGGCGTATAAGATTCTGATGAATAGCAGTAGTGTAGTGATAACACACATCCACACTAACCATTTCACACAAATATCTTCCAAGTGTAAGATGTGTAAGTACTTTTTGATTCTCATACCTAATAGGAAGCCCATAATGAATATGACCAGCATGTAAACAATTGCTGAAGCGACCAATAACACTTTGGCAAAGTTAGCGTCAATGGACACTTCGAAACTCCCAAAGATTGAAAGAATCATACCAACAACAGAAACCATTTCCAGTAAAGCATCCCAAGAACCTAGCTCAGTGTAGTCATTAGTATTCCATAGTTTCTTCAATCTTCTAACAAACCAACAACCTTTACGTTCCTCTGTCTCAGGCTCGATCTGTTTTGTCAAGTTTCTGATAGCGGAGATTAGCATGATGATGAACAGACCGATTGAGATCCAATCAAAGATCAAGGACCCAATGAAGACATTCTTCTTGTACTGATCGTTGTTTTCCTTGTTAATGAAATGGATCAATAGTGAAGAACCGATGACTTTCAAAACACACAAGATGACAAACTGAACATAGAACCATTTGAAAGAAGTGTTTCTAAGCAAGTACCAACCAGGCACAACACTCAACACGAAATAAACAGGGTACAGAATGACCTCTAAAATACCAATACGCTTCCAAGCTTCATACATTGTGAATAAAGTCTATCGCATTCAACTCAAGAACACCATGGTGGGATCACTGATGACTTTATAGGACTGTGTGGGTATACGACATTTTTCTCTATACGATTTCGGAATTCCGAAAGCTCTGCTTATACGAATAACGAGCGGCGTGAACAGTGCAACATCTGATCTTTCCACGCGGAATTAAGATTAGGAAAGGGGGCACTGCCATGGTAATGGACTATACGAGTGTTTATGAGCGTGTCATTCGGGAGCCTTGAAGGTGTAATTCTGGGAAGGTGTGAGTTAGTGGGAGTCATGTGTTGACTTATGTGCCTATCGTATACTGACCAGGCCAGAGTTGCCCTGGCTATTTCTGGATCGTGAGACTAGGGAGGCGTTTGCAGTATGGTAGAATGCTAGTGACTAGCTCATTGGCATCTAAGAGACACTCAGAAACCACAGCAGTGGAAAGCCATGTTGATTTGAGGTGACACACAGAGGCCTCGTAAAAATCTGCAACTCAACTGTAGCGTTAACAACATCGGGCTTATGAGGACAATAGGGCACTCCAGGACAAATCCGTAGCGAGACTCGAGACCAAGAGCGGACTTATACAGACTCAATTAGCTGAAAATCTTTGACGATACGTTACCCCGAGACCGTGGCCCTTGTGAGCACTCGTGGCTTCGTAACTGTTGTAGATTACTGGGATAGGGCTATGGCTATGTAAGCGTATGCGTGATCTGGGGCGCCTGCGATCTCCAACGGCCGAGGACAATAAGTCGAGACAGCGGTGGGGACAATGTTGAGGAAGAGACTGGCTGGTAGTCACCATGGACGCTTTCTGTAAGACTGCTTGTACTAGAGCCCAAGTCTGTAGACACACTAGGTACAGCAAGCTCTTGACCACTCTCAAAATAATTAGCCAAACCTCAAAAATCCCCAACAACCCACGAATCAACAATGGCGTCGATCAGAAAAAAAAACAGTTTAAGCTTATCTTCACAGCGCATAATTAGTCACACACGTATCTGGCCCACAGCCTGTTCGAGCGTCTGCTATAAGACCACGTTGAGACCACCGTCGCTGGTCTGATTTGTCTGCTACCAGCCCACAGAATAACTACTGCTGCTCAACACGGTTACTTGCCCCCTCCATTTGATATTCACACCTCCATACATCACTACAACAAGACACAATGGCACCGGACGCATCCACGGGGCCCACAACACTTCTGGAGCCAGCACCAAGCATATCCACAGTCCCCACTGTTACTGCCCCACCTGATAAGTCACAGACCCATCAGAAGCCTAAAAGATCCAGGAATGGTTGCCTAAGTTGTAAAAGACTAAAGATCAAATGTGATGAAGCCAAACCACGCTGTGAATACTGTGTGCATAGAAACAAAGAGTGTGTTTATCCACCGCCGCCTGCTCCAAAGACTGCTCCTAAGATCGGTCCAAAGAGGAAAAGTACAACACCTCCTCAGCAAAAGAAATCTGCGACTAAGACAGGTAAGATCCAAAAGATCCAGGTCATCGATGCTAATTCTATACCTATCCAGAACAAGTTCATACTGAACTTGAACTCCATGAGATGTCAATTGTCTATTGATATGTTTGAACTTCGCTTGATGCGTCATTTTCTAGACTTTGGTGGTGAATTCTTCAGTTTCAACAAGAATGACAGGGTTTATCGGTTTTGGAGTTTTGATATCTCAAGACAATGGGGTGGTTCTGAACTAATGAAGAGTGCACTGCTCACGCTGAGCTCGTTGAAACTGTTGCATCAATTTGAATTGAACTCCATCACAAATGTCTATTTACAAGAAGATTTGAGTCTCCAGATTTATCAAGATCCAGTAATGGCACGAGGGACAAGTATCTACAAACTCACTGACCAATATTTCCAAAAGACGCTTCAACTTTTGCAAAAAGCCATCATGGACCCGTTATCGATGAAAGATGTTGTTACCGCTGGTCAAATTGTTGCTGTTAATATCATCATATTCGCCTTTGTCACAGTGCATCCTGTATCACCAGTCCCCTTTGTCACGTTCCAAAGACTGGGTACTCCAAATGGACCAATGACCCTTGATCTGCTGGATATCTGTGTGAACTTCCATAGAGCCGTTGGAGCCAGGTATCGTGTCATTCAAGGCTCAGTGTTTGAATACATGTCATACCCTGAGGAAAAGAACATAATGGTACCAGATATGACAGATGGATCCATCTTCCATTTTGTACAACACTTGAGGGAATACGTCGCTGCTAAGGCTGACCAGTTAGATGTGGAAACCATGGGGACATATAACAGAGCCATCTCCACCGTTGAATTGGGTTGTTATAGATCGTTCACGTTTGGTTATATCATGCCCGTGTTTCGTATTGTGCTTGACCTTGCAAGGGATCCTGAATTCATTCGTTTGGTCCGCCAGAAGGATTATATCGCCTTGAAGATCTTGTTCCACTATAGTGCACTGTGTTCGATATCTGGGTTCAAACTGTACTTGAAGGAGAGTATTTGGGACTCATACGTTATAGACTTTAAAAACTTGGTTGAAGCGAAGTTCAAAAGTGCATTGGAAGACTATGACGCCAAATTGTACGATTTGGTAATGAGATTTAACTATGGTGAATATAGATTCCAAATGGAGATGCTGAGACATGTTGGAGACCCTGCATTTGAGATGATGTACGGTGGTATTGGAGGGGTCGGACTAGATGTCTTGGATATAGGTTCATTGGGGCTGCCTCCTCGTGCTAAATAGAGCATGTACGACTACAACTTTGTTGGGATGTCTTGTCTACAATCTTGTAGGTTCCACCTTCTGTTTATTCGGCCGGTACTGAACTTCGTAGGCGGCCAGGCTGATTTACGAAACGAAGATCTCAAATGTTCAGCCTCAGCAGCGGCGGGGTAAATAGCGGGAGAGGTTGTGCTGATTAATAAAATGGCATACAGCCAGCGGCCAATCAACGGCTGCCAAAAGGAGACAGGCCGCCATGAACAGGCCGAGTCGAGTCCTGGATCTGGTGATAGAACAGGTAACAGTAGCCCTCGAGAAGAGTGCAGTGACCACGGAGTCCTACTCGCAGAACAATAGGTCGTTTCGGCTGTAATCTGGAGCTGTTAACTGTCACAAAAAAAAGGGCCCTGTAGAAAGCGATGGTACCTCAGACAATCAAGACACGGTACACCGCCTCCACAAAGGCATGGCAAGGGAGAAAGGAAGTATTCTCAGGGGAGAACAGTGACTTCCAGTGCTTGGAAGTTGGTCAAGCGTCCCTGATCGGTCAAAGTTTATCCCTTTGAGGTTTTACCCTTGATACGGCCGAGAGCGAGCGGGTGAACAGCGTATGTTATGTGGTTGAACGCTAGAAATGCTGTTCGGTAGAGTGCACGCAGAGTAATCGGACATTACGCTCTTACCAGTGCGGCAAGGACGACAGTGGCCAGGGCCTTGGTCAGGGACCAGTAGCAATTCGCTATCTGTTCCGCACAGGGCTGTTGCGCAGTAGCGAACACGGTGCCGACAGAAGTGATTGCTGTGCACTTGCGCATACAACAATCTGCGTAGACCAGCAGCAGCTCACAATCGCCAGGACGTATTTGCACCACTCTTGCCAGGCTCGTGATCTGGAGCTGGGAGAAGGGAGCTGGTGGAGCTCCAAGTGGGAGTGTGTGGGATCATTCCACAGTGCGAAACCATGCCCAAAAGGGCAATCACTGACTGTTAATTAATTCTCCTGCGGCGCCGTGGCGCTTGGCCAGTGGCCATTGTCTTGTTGCGCTTTTTTTGGCAGGTCAGACACGTCCAGACAAGCCTGGGTGCCCCTCTGCGTGGCCCCAGAAAGTGGAAATAATTAGCACAAAGTTCAAACTAGCGTCAGACCCCTCCCCCACTCCCCACAACGCCCTGCACGTCTTTGTTTGTGTCACTCTGAGAGCCGACCCAACACTTACGAGCTCCCTGAAGTCTGAAACCTGGAACGCGCATATAAATAGTGCTGCTCGCCCCTCGCTATGTGTCTCCTTTTTGGTTTATTGGTTGACTAGACACATCTACATCTTATACAATGACTTCCAACTACAACCAACAAGATCTAGAAAAACAAACCACTCCCTCCGACCACCTGGACCACCACACTGCCTTCGATGACGCTGAAGAACACCACAACGGTGTCTCCAAGATCGTCACCTCTGGTGCCAACGATGAATACATCCACATTGGTCGTACCAAAGTGCTAAAGTCTGAACTGCTAACCGCTTTCGGTGGTACTTTGCAACCAGGTATCGCTGCCCCATCTGTGCACAAGTTTGCCAACCCTGCCCCATTGGGTCTATCCGCTTTTGCCTTGACCACTTTCGTTCTATCTTTGATCAATGTCCAAGCTAAAGACGTTTCCAAGCCAAACATCGTTGTCGGTTTGGCCTTCTTCTACGGTGGGTTAGTCCAATTGTTAGCTGGTATGTGGGAACTTGCATTAGAAAACACCTTTGGTGGTACTGCTTTAAGTTCTTACGGTGGTTTCTGGTTAGCATGGGGTGCTATCAACGTTCCATGGTTTGGTATTGGTTCTGCATACGGGGATGATGTTGTGCAATTGAAGAACGCTGCAGGTTTCTTCCTATTGGGTTGGGTCATCTTCACATTCATCCTATTGCTATGTACTTTGAAATCCACTGTTGCCTTCTTCTCCTTGTTCTTCTTCTTGGAAATCACCTTCATTCTACTAGCCGCTGGTGACTTGACTCAAACTGTTGCCATCACCAAAGCTGGTGGTGTCTTTGGTATAATAACCGCTTTCATTGCCTGGTACAACGCCTTTGCCGGTATTGCCACTAAGGAGAACTCCTACTTCACCGCTTACGCCATCCCATTACCTGGCTCAAAGAGATGAATGGTCGGACGCCCAGTCAGATATGTTTGTTCAGGTTAACAACTTATTTATTTCCTATTTATGAATCACGCTCGATCCCTGCATGGGTTGCCTAATATAATTTATATGCCTTTTGATGTCGAGACCCCTTGTAGCTTCCCCAAAAAACACAGCACACTAGTTCAGTACCGACTCCCGAGTGTACATCAACTGTAGACCTCTGAGCCGGCTATTTAAAACGATTTACCCTAGAAATTTGACCTGTCTAAGTAAAAATAACCCCGTTTCCTTGGCTTGTTGATCTTTGGCCTGTCTAAAACGGGTTCGCGATTTTTGTTCTAGTACATTTTTCTCCCCGCGAACTTGTTTTTTGTTTTGATTTTTCTGCTTCGTTCGGCATGACGTCAGATTTACTAATGCGCCTATTGACACGCTAAATTTTGACAGGGGACCAGAGTCAGGTTCTGCTGGCGAATGGCGAGAGGCAACTTCAGTTACAGCTCCAAGATTCTGGAAAAAATGAGGGCTGTGTCAGGAGAGCACTGGCATGTGCCCATTCCTGGTGGCGTTGTTTCTGGGTCTCCGTGTAAATGTTCTGGATTGCCCTCTGCCTGGCAAACTCCCCGTAGATCCTGGAATCCCAGAGGCTTCCCGCTTTTCTTTTGGTGGAGACGTCATCGATGATTTGTGGAACTGGTTTGTTGTTGGGGCTTTCCAGAGTAGACGTGGGCAGGGCCTTCTGCCTGGGGGTTTGCCCTTTCTCTGCCTAAAAAATTCCGCCTAGATTCGCCACAATTCCCTGCCTGGGATTTTTTATTTTTCTGCCTGCGTGTAAAAATGAGCCGGTTCTAGGAAATACTCTACTGGCCACTTACATTCGAACAGAAAAAAAATCTGTGCATGAACACTTGAAGCTTAAAAAAAACATTCATTTCCGTTCTTCCTCAAACTTTCTCTGCCCTTTCCCGCCACTGAGGTACTCGTGCCACTGCTGCCCTGTCTGCTCTACGCTGCTGCTCTGCTTCACGGTTCTTTGTTTCCGCCTTTGCTCAGTGCTAAGACTTTTTTTGACGTACCCAAATCATCGTTTTCAAAAGAGCTGAGAAATAGAAAGACGCCTCATCGTTACAGCGCTTGAGAAGTTTTTACACGCAAAACAATCACATATTCATCATGGGTTCTGTGGAGACCAGATCCCGAAAGTCCACGCTCAGCAAGATTGGGAAGATCTTTGGTGTTGACAAGCATGAACACAGCCCAAACCCTCCTTCAACTGAGTTATCGGATAACCTTACAAATCAAAAGATCCCTGAGTATAACCAGACCAGTTCAGGTAACGTTTCAAATTCACAGTCGTCCTCTTTGAACAGCTCGACGTCCTCACTACACCAAATCATCGAACCACCATCTCCTAACCCCCAGTCAAAACCAAACTCAAGAACTCCATCCCGTGCCCCATCTTTACGCAATTCCAACAATAACAACAAGAAAGATGACAAAATAAGGAGTGTTTCAGGTAATGGCTCCTCTGAAAAGGTCACATTGAACAGATCCGCTTCCAACGTATCAAATGCCAACCAGAAAAACCTACCCAGATTCATCATTTATGACGATGGTACTCATGAACATCATTTGAAAAACGCTAAAAGACAAGAAAAGTTGAGTAATATGCTTAAAAACCTATGGGGTGGTCAAAAACTACGAGACGAAGCCGTCAGTGCCGTCCCTGAGATCCTATCGAACAATCCGCCAACGTTGTTTTCAGGTTTGGTCAAACAAATGTCCCATCACAAAGAAGAACAGAATTATCCTATCAGCGGCGCCACTAGAGTCAATGGAATCACGTCCACGACTTCACTGACAACGGCGTCTAACAAGACGTTTGCAGAACGTTATGGGAGATGTCAAGAAGTTGTTGGTAAAGGTACTTTTGGTGTTGTCAGAATCTCACATAAGAAAGAGAATGAATCTGAAAAGTTGTTTGCTGTTAAAGAGTTCAAGAGAAGACCAACAGAGACTGATCAGAAATACTCAAGACGTTTGACTTCTGAGTTCTGTATTTCATCCTCTTTGAAACATGTCAATATCATTGAGACTTTGGACTTGCTACAGGATGCCAAGGGCGATTATGTTGAAGTTATGGAATTCTGTTCAGGTGGTGATTTATACACTTTGATCATTGCCGCAGGGAAATTGGAGTACATGGAGGCTGATTGTTATTTCAAGCAGCTGATCCGTGGTGTTAATTACATGCATGAAATGGGTGTTGCCCATCGTGACTTGAAGCCTGAAAACTTGTTGTTGACTTCAGATGGTGTTTTGAAGATTACCGATTTTGGTAACGGTGAATGTTTCCGTATGGCCTGGGAGAAAGATATCCACTTGAGTGGTGGTATTTGTGGCTCTTCACCATACATTGCTCCAGAAGAATACAACTCCAAAGAATTTGATCCAAGATCAGTGGATATCTGGTCCTGTGGTGTCATTTACATGGCCATGAGAACCGGTCGTCACCTGTGGAGGACTGCCACTGATGAAGACGAGTTTTACGTCAAGTACTTGGAGGGGAGAAAGTCTAGTGAAGGTTATGAACCGATTGAAATGCTAAAGAGAGCCAGATGTCGTAATGTCATTTACTCCATTCTAGACCCTAAGCCAAAGAGAAGAATCAATGGGAAACAGATCCTGAACAGTGAGTGGGGGAGAGAAATCAAGTGCTGTACCTCCACTGGCTGAAACCTTGTCCTATATAGGAACTACTTATATTTACGAATTTATGATTATGAACCAAATTGTAGTCTTCACCTATCAACAGGTCATGAAACAAGTCTGAAACGCGTGCGCCTACCGGGGCTGAGTTTGGGGTACAAAAAAAGCTGGCAAGTGCGAGAAATTGAACGGGCAAAAAAGCTGTTACAAATCACAAATCTGGGAGAAACCTTTAGCTCAAGACCGCTGTTTAAAGATGAGTTGGCAAGGGTTCAAGAAGGCTGTTTCCAGAGCTGGACAACAGGTGAGTTTGCGTGTGATTTCCCTGGTGGTTCGGGTTCAACTGTGTCAGTTTTAGTGTGAAATCGATATTGCCGTGAGAACCACAGTTTCGGGGAGACAACAGATATGCTCAAGAGGATGGTTTACTGACTATGGATACAGGCCTTTGTGAAGAACACTGATCGTACTAGTGACAAAGACTATGATATCGAAGAGCGTCGTTACAAAACGTGAGTTTGAATGTGCTTTAATGTCTGTTATCGGGGTGTGATTACTAACAAGCTACAACAGTCTATCAAAAGCTGGTAGAGACCTAGAAAAAGAAGCCAAGGGCTACTTAGACTCTTTAAGAGCCATGACACAATCACAAGTTCGTATTGCCGAAGTGATCTCCTCCCTATATGACGATTCCAAGGCCATTGGTGGCTCTGCCCATGTCGGTAATTACTATCTACAAACAGTGCAAGAGTTTGATAGTGAAACTGTCAAGCAATTGGATGGTCCATTCAGAGAAACCGTTTTGACCCCATTGACCACATTCACACAGTACTTCACAGAAATCGATGAAGCCATCAAGAAGAGAGCTCACAAGAAGGTGGATTACGAAGGTGCAAAGGCTAAAGTTAGAAGACTTGTTGATAAGCCAGCCAAGGACGCTTCCAAATTACCAAGAGCCGAGAAGGAACTACAGTTGGCTAAAGAAGTGTTTGACCAACTGAACGAACAATTGAAAGAAGAACTACCACAGTTGATCTCCCTAAGAGTGCCATACTTTGATCCTTCTTTTGAGAGTTTGGTTAAAATCCAGTTGAGATTCTGTACCGATGGTTATACCAGATTGGCCCAGATACAGAACTATCTAAATCAGGAAGACAGAGACGCATACTCGCAGGGCCTGTTGGACGACAGAATCAGCCAGTTGCTAATCGAGATGGGCCAGTTGCAGATCGCATCCCTGGGCGCCAAATGAGTGTTTAATATAAATTTCAATCGGTAATGTTTTTGTATGTTTCCCCAGTAGCGGTAGCGGCAGTCCTTAACCGTGGCCAATTTCCCCCTAATTTTTGATTCTACCGGCCGAATTTGATTTTTCACAGGGCAAAAAAAATGGCCGTTGATTGGTAAAGCACAATAACTCGTACTACTTCCCATCGTGAAGACCCGCACAATTGCGCCTGAAGCGTGCCAGAGCCCACAAAACACAGCCGCCAGTCTTCAGAGCACCACACGCCACTGCCATGCTCGAGTTCTTCCTGTTCGTCAAGTCCCTGGTGGCAGCCTTCGCCAACTACCTCTACAAGAACCACATTCACAGGCTGAGGAAGCACTACACTGCACTAGCTGACAAAATCATACGGAACCAGCGCTCCTTCATCATCCTCCCCGTGGCCATCGCCTTTGTTGTGTCCTACCCGTCCATCTTCTCCTCCTTCACTGTCACAAGGGCGCCTCTCAACCACTCATACATCACCGACCTGGAGTACTCCCGTCTAGCGGGTCCAGGCACAGACCAATTGTCCATCAAACAGCTCTGGCTGATACCCAAGGAAGAGCCTGCTGACCCTGCCTACAACAATTATGGTGCACTACGGAAGGGTTTCCTCACTGATGCCCTGAAATTCCAAGATGAGTTGCTAAGGGGTATCTATGGCCATGACGTATACCTCCATTCTCCACTACAGGCTTGGAATAATGACCTACAGACGTTGGCTGATGATAAGAGCGTCCTGAGAACTATTAACAAGAACAAAGTTAATGGTGATTTGGTGTCACACGATGGTCTGTTGAGTGGTGTTGCCAGAATCAATGGGTTGATCAAGTTTGCTGATGCTATTAGAATTATGGTGCTATATAAGACCGGTTCTGATATTGGTACAATTTGGGACGGGAATTTGAATCGTTTGTTAGAGACTCACAATGACCTAAAGGTTTCACTGGGACAACAGAGCGAATCTTTCACTTTGAAGCTATCACAAATGGCGTTTGTTGATCATTTAGTCCTTACAGTTTGTTACTCTTTGATAGCTATTTATTTCATCATCTCCTTGTCAAAATTGAAATCAGTGAGGTCAAGAGTTGGTATCCTAGTTGCATTCGTCGTCGAAATCTTCCTGGCGATCATGTCTTCAGCTACTTTGACAAGTTATTTCTTTCAAGGTGTTGACTTCTTTCAAACTCCATTACAATTTCTACCATTCATAGTCATTGTTGTTGGTATTGAGAACATGTTCAGACTGCTGGTCTCTATCTCACAGACACCTGAAGAAATGGCCATCTCATACAGATTATCCCGTGCTTTGACCGATTGTGGTATCACTTCAACGCTGATCGTCTCTACTGACTTGGTTATCTTATGGTTGATCTATCCTCATGTTGCTCATAACACTCAGAAGTTCTTGATATTTGCAGGTTTGGCCCTAGTCATTGACCATGCTTTACATTTGACCTACTTTGCCTCTGTCTTGAGTATTGATTTACATCGTTTAGAGCTGAAAGATTTGATAGAGACAGATACTCAAAAGGATTCCTGGTTTAGAAACATCTTCAAAAGTCAAGGGTCAATACTAGATGAAGACGATGACGAAGACGAAGCTTATTCAAAGAAGAATATCATTGTTAAGGCTTTCACCAACGCCAAATCGCTTTATCAAGAGATCAAATTACCATTCTCAACTACTGTCACTGGTACTACCGTTGTCACTTTGTTCTTAATTGGTACAAACATAAGATGGACCACCGACAAATTTCACTTCCCATTCTTTGGTGGTGCTCAAGGTGATTTAGAGCCATTGAGTACCACTGTTGTTAGCTACTTGGATGACTTGTCTAATTTGCTTGATAAGAACACTCTAAGCAATGATATTGCCCAACTGTTAGGTGATGAGAAACTGTCTCAGGTGCTGATCAACATAAACCAACCTAGCGTTGTGACATTTGGCACTAAACTAGTTAATGATTTTAACGTTAAGACTACTCATAAATTTGATGTTTTCTACGTTTTGGAATTCTTAACTTTATTGATCTTCACCTTATCCATTGCTCTAATCGTGTTGAAATTCTTCGCCGCTACATCTGTCACTGACTTTGAGAACAGACCTTTGAAGAAATTGTTGGAAAAGGAACATGCTTTCCAAGCTAAGGTGTTAAGTGGTGGCCATTTCTTAGATATCATCAACACTGCTACTTCGAACTCTCCTTTTGTCGTTTCTGTCGGTCTAGATCATAAAGTGCTAGTGTGGTCTCCTATTTCACAACCAATGCCTACACCTACACAATTACCTATCAGTAATCAATTATGGCCAATCACAAATGTTGTTGTCAGTGATCATGGTAATTTCATTGCTGTGTTTTCCAAGACCGGTGTTGTCCAATGTTGGTCAAGATTAACCATGACTTGGGTTTGGAGATTTGAATTTGAAGAGTTGAAAGGTGAATTGCCACTAGAGTCTTTCTTTAGATTGAAAACCATTCCTGCCTTCTTACAAAGAAAAAGAGCTGCTGACTTGTTGAAGATGGCTAACAGTGCTAATGGTCCAAGCTCAAGAAGAAACTCAATGAGATCAATCACTTCACCAAGACTAAGACCACAAATGGCTGCCTTTGATAACAACAGTCAGGTCAGTAATGAGTTGAAAGAATTTGTCATTGTATTAAAGACTGGTGATATTGTCACTATTTCCTGTGATGACTTCCAAGTTACAAGAACTCCATTGAGTAAATGCAAATTGACCTACAGTGCCAAGTTGGTGACACCAAGAATCAACGATCGTTTGATCTCATACACTGAAGAAGGTGACTTATTCGTTTCCACAGCTGTGAACAACAAGTGGAAGACTAGAAAGATTAGTGTTGTTGAAGGCTCTTTCAATAACCCAGCTAGAAACTTGGCCTCCATGTCTCAAGAAGAATTAGACTCTGAACCTGATGATATCTTCAAGCCAACTGCTATCGCAATTGTGCCATTTGTTGGGTTCATTGTTAGAGCTGACGATACACATGCTGAATTGATTGATGTCCAAACCGGTATTCTGATCAAGAGATTCAAGATTCGTGCTTTCAAGAAGGGTACATTCAGAGTATTCCATGATCAACCAACGCATTGTCGTTTCTGTGGTTCTGCCTCCATCTCAACTTTCAGTGCTGTTTACACCTTGGCTAATGAAAACACTGTTGTCATGCAGACTTTCAAAGTTGACCATAGAGCTAAGACGACTATCTGTCTTCGTGTTGAAAGAGATCCAAGAGAAATTAGATGTGTTGGTTTCAACCAAGTTTCTGAACACCAATACGAACTGTCTGATGTTGAAGGCTGGTGTTGCACTGATAAGAATGAACTGATTGGTATCAAGAGAAAATCTGAAGAACAAATTGCTCAATCTATCAAAGCTGAAAAACGTTCCACTTTGAGAAGAAGAAACCAACCAGCTTCAAGACACTTCAAAGATGATAATGCTCCTAAACTGTACAACATTTGGGAAGGTTGGACCATGAACACAGATGGTAAGATTGAACTGTATGAGATCCCAGACACTGGTACCAAAGACGGTCTTCTAGTGAACACAGTGGGTCAAGTGAAGAGATTCGGTCACAAGTCTATTGTTGCAGTCTTTGGTAACATCATGAAGATCTTGTATTTGGGTAATGCTGAATTGATCTATCAAGAAGAGAAGGAGAAACCAAACAATGAAATGACTAGTTTGAGTTTTGTCAATAAGAGAAGAAACAACATGAAGAAACATTCTAATTTGAGCTCTACAAACTTCAGTGAAGTTGATGATAACGTCCCTGTTTTATCTG